>JADDOH010023233.1:0-11579 GCA_016648135.1 Agrypnia vestita | reverse complement strand
TATTTTAAATTTTAAAGTATATTTTGTGTATTTTCAATCTCGTCGATTTTTTGATAATTTCATACTAAAAATCCAACATTAAAAAATATTCAAAGTTAGAAAGTAATGTCTTTTCTAAAAAAATCTATAAATTGATTAAGATATCATAACGCGGTATCTTGTATCAACGTGTAAAAAATATTCAAACGTTCCGCGATTTTTTTGTAAAAAAAGTTCGTCACAGTATAAAATAGTATTCTAAACATAAATCCAAATACTTAAAAACGAAATAAAAACATGAATTTACGATTTATCAGCTTAGTTTTTTCTATCTTAAAATTTTTCAAAGTTATGACTCTATTTTGTAAGAGATGCGAGTATATATCTCAAATCTCAACTTGTCAACTTGTATGCATATTGTACGCTGTCTACAAATACACCTACACGTGTGTCTCATCGGTGAATTGTAGAGTTATCATAATTTTATACCAACTAGTAAAAAGATAGCGACACTTGTTTGATGTACGTAGAAATTGCGCTTATAAAAAATACATTTTTATTTAGTGTCGCGTAAGCTGCTAAAATTACATGCTTTGCATAAAGCCATTCTTACCAAAAAAACCGTTGGCGTAAAACAATGCAAACCAATAAAAATAAACCATTTAACGATCACAAATATAAACATAACCATCGACGGAAGCTGTCAGACGTTGTCGAGTGTTATAATACAGGTGAAATGTTCGCTTTTTGAGTTTATTTCTTTGTTACGGTATCTTTTAAATAATCTATTAAGATTCGGTAATATTACCAAATCGCAAAGATGGCTTTTTTGACATCATTTGAGGTACCTAAGTATGCGGTGACTTGTTTTTAATATAATGCAGAATCCAATTTCTTTGGGTCCAAAAAAAGTATATCATCCCAGAGGAATATGTTTAGCTTTTATTAACAGGTTTGTATATTTTTCAACTTTTACCTATGTTCTGTGACTTTTACAAATTTTTACCAGCGTAATTTCTAGAAATTTCTGATATGTATTAATTAATAGCTATTTGTCCCACAGTAATCCCAAAGTTGTATTTTATTAATATTTACCTATTTGTATTAAATCATTACATTTTCATTTAAGTCATTGAAACCACAGGCTGAAGACAATATTATATTTTTAGTATTATTTGTGTATTGAAGTATTTCTTGTGTGATGCTTTATCCCTTTTTTGTTTTACCTGTGTACCTATAAGTATATTAAATTAAATAACTAATCTTAATTTCCAGAAAATGTTGGTTATACGCAGATGTAATCCAGAAAAATCCATGATTATACACAGATGAAGGAAACTATAGGTAGAAAGTGTGGTTACAGTGCTATAAAAGGTTAGTACAATATTTGTGCCTATATTTTTCATCACATACTATAACAAATAAATGTATAGTTATTTATATCATCTGTATTTTTTCTAACGATAAAGTTTCAGAATTTATTATCAGTAACATAAAAGGTTAGTATATTTTTTAACACACACTAGCAAAGTAATTAATAGTTTTCTAAATTATTACTGTATTTATAGCTTCAGGTACTGTTTCAGATTTTTTAACACATTAGTGATAGTATTTCAATCAGTTACACAATGACCATAATTTGAGATTTGTATCTGATTGTATCGGTTGGTATTTGATTTTTCGCAATTCGACAGGCCACCATCGGTAGTAGACAATAGTTACATTTCAGTTAGCAATCATCAATACAGTCGGATACAGATCTTAAATAACTGAATCACGAATAACCGATTATCACTAGTACATACATAAAATCTAGAAAAAAGATCTAGGAAACCTAGACTTTGCATATAAAGAACTTATAATGAAAATGCTTTCATATGTTAATGTTTTAGCAATATTTTTATATTGTGATACTGGAGATTTCCATTTTGTTCTTCTTCTTTTTCTTTTATTAGATCTGTTGATCTGTACTACAGAAATCTACGCCTCCTGGGATAACGAGGTCCAGCTATCTGTCCATCTTTTCGGTGGTCTTCCCGGTAGGCGTCATCCAGAGGGGATTTCATTCGTTGCTGTATGCACGAGTCTGTCACTGTCCATTCTGGCTACGTGATCCCACCAGAATCTCCATTTTGTTCCTTTTCAGAATCTTCCATTTTGTTGTTTACCTTAATATTAAAATAATAACAGCCGATTCTCGATTTCCAGAAACTGCAGAAATAATTCAGCCTTCTCCGGTTGAAAGTGTGGATGTCAAGTTGTAATTACAGTGCGAAAAAAGGTTAGTTTATTTTTTTAAGAAATTCTCCAGCTAAATTATTTTTATTAATCAATATGTATATGCTGTATTTTTTTTTACTATAAAATTTCAGAATTGTTATTACATTTTGCTTTTTAAAACACATTCTCCTAATTTTAGAAACTGTAACATAAATGGTTAGTGTACTGTCTCATCCCAAAGGACACTAGAGAAGAAAGCTAGCACTTATCTTATTTACTACACTTATTTGCTTTTATTGATAGGTTATGTGTCCCCAGACAGAATGCCTATATTGTCCATAGCTGATGTTTATAATACATAACATAATTCTGTAACAACATAATTCTATTGAAAGTATTGGAGTTGCTAAGGTTTTCATCATGTCGAATGCTATAATAACAATGTCAGAAATAGGACTCTAAACAATTCTATCTAGACCAACATGTGGGTTACTCAACTTTGAATGTATTTCTTTTTATAGAAGAATAGGCTTTATTCTATTGGCATTTATTTTTTACCTAAATTAAAATTTTGATTTCATTTAGTTTAGAGTTAAATTTTTGCATATCAAATTACTTATTTTCTGTGAACACGGGTACCCAGTTCTTTAAATCTGTGCCCAGTAAATAATATAGTTATAAAGATAAATATTTCTTCCATCCTCATCCTGAAAAAAGCACTAATTAATAAATTATAATAATATATGTGATACATACATAAATGCAAATAATTATAGAATTGTGTAGTAATTTTTAAATTTTACTTGTGTGAATAGATTCGTTGCATTACTTCACTTAAAAGTGAATACATATTCTTTGTAATAATATCATTACTATATATATTTCAGAGAGAACATGTTACACAACGACAATGGACATACAGAAAGTGCATCAAGTATGGAAGATACAGCGACAGGACTTTGGAGAACTTCAGTAGCAAATGAAAGCACCTTAGATTACACAAATTCGCTTCCACACATTGTCAAATTAGGGAATAAAAATTAAATGTGTGCTCTCGATTTGCATCAAGGTAGTTAAAGCCATGCGAATCGAATAAAAATTTTGTATCAAGTCGTTGTTTGTAAGTATGCATGTCAAATCTTTTGATGCAACACAAATAAAAATAACATATCGAGTTGATGTAATCGGTATATGCTGCAGAAGATGCCATTTTTCTTTTTCCTTAAAAATTAGAAATTTGTTAAGTTTTTAAAAAGATAGTATAATTTTTTATGGAAATCATTTTTGGAGCCACGTTATCAAACCTTCAAAAGAAGGCTAAAAATATATTTTCAGTCTGAATATTATAAAGAAACCTTTTTAAAATGGGTTTGAATATGCACATTTTTAAAAACAAGAAATATAACAAAATAATGGAAATGCAAGATAATCTTTGTATTTTTCTACTTAATAAAATATCATCTAGTCTTCCGTACAAAAAGAGAGCTTAAAATTAAGTTAATGTAACCTATTCATTATTCATCATTATTTAAGTAAAATTGTGTTATCCAATTGTCATTTTAAGAATATATAAATATTGATTCAATTACTAAAAAATGTCGTTCTCAAACTCTGTGTGTAATTGGATTAGTACTAGGGAGTGAATTATTTGACAAAAAACTTCATTTTAGATATTTTGTTATGCGAAAATGCTTAAATTAAAGTAAAGGTGCTTGAAAATTTATTTTCTACGAGTAGTACGTATGTAAGCAATGTGAACCTTACAAAGTTTCTTTTATACATTCTTAATTAAACATTTGCTCATTTAATAAGTATGAATTTCGGGAATTCTTAAAGTTTAGGACTGCTTGATATTTTTTTTACCTTTTGTTAGTCGATGATGACTTGCAAACAACATACTCTGACATAAAATATACATTTTAATTTATGTTAAATAAATCAATAATATTAAAATACATATTTGTAAATAAGACTATAAATAAAATGTAAAAATCATAAAAAGTTATATCGGATCATGAATTCGTTACTGTTTCAGTAGCATGTAGTTCTAATCTTAAACATTTCCTGATTTGGCGCTTCTAGTTATCTTGCTAGAATCAATCTTATCAGAATGTCAATGCCCAGTATGTATGCCTTACAACTTTAGTATTTCTGTGTATTTCAAATCTCTTCACTTTAACTTCAGTTTGATCTTTCATATTATCTCCACAAAAACCTATTACGGTGGATGTGGTACTATCAAATATAAAATGATAGTAGGTAATTGGAATTATAATTGTATTTACATATACGTGTATTGTATGATATTGGCCAAAATTGATTCCTCATTTCTTAAATGTAATGAACACAGAAATATAATAAATAATTTAATGTTAGATTTCACATTATAAATTGACGGCCTCTATGTATACTGTCGAATCTGCAAAAATTCGATTTTCTGTTTACTAACTTAAACTATCCGATTTGCCTTATATTTTCGGATAATGTTAAAAATATTTTTAATTTTCCTTTAAAATTCGCTTTTTTAAAACTAAAACTCAAATTTCATTTAACACCAAAAATATAGAGTAAATTGGATGTTTTGAGATAGTAAAGCGAAAATAGAAATTTTGCAGATTCGACAGTATACGTTGGGACCGTTGAAATGTTTGTCTTTATATGGTTTGAAGGAATTAAATCAAATTGATATAATTTTTTACAGAGACTGCGTGTGGGTTTTTGTTTTGTATTAATTTGCTAGTTTTATAATATGTGAAGGGTCATTTATTTCAAGAAACATGTTTTATAATGGATTAATTATTTTAATGAAAGGAGATTCTGCTTTGTAAAGCATACAACATACCGGTTTGTTGCATTTTGTGTCTACATATGTACTTGTCTTCTCTGCTGGTCTTGAAATTATCATTTGAAACTTATATTTTTGTAATTTAAGATAATAAAAAAAATATATATATACAACCTTTTCAATTAATGTGTGCACCATCCAATGAATACATATTTTACATTTAGTATGATATAAATCTTTCATTTAATAAAACAGATTATGTAGGTACAGGTTCATTATAACTAGTATTGTACATATTATATTTAAACATATCATGTCTAAATGTTTTCTTTCGCATATAAGTAATATTTTCTAACTGCATAAAGGTAAAACGCAATAATGTAATATAAATATCATGTTAATTGACAGTTTGTTAATTATATTATAATTATGGTATGTTTATGCATTACAAAGTATCTTTTATGTGTAATTTTAGAATAATTTCCTTTTGAATTTTTAATCTACAGACTAATGAGGTATAACAATTTACTACTCTATTAAATAAATACACGTTTTAGTCATATACGCCTGAGCAATAAGATGATGGACAATATTATTATTATTACAATATTATTATTATCCTCTTTTAAATAAGTAAAGCTTTTATTATTAAATTAAAAGAATTTCAGGTTTTTTCCTTTTTATTTTTTTTTATAATTAAAAATGATGATAGCGACATCTATGTTTTTGTCATATAAGCTATAATTTTGAAACTTTTCATTGTACCACAATGCTTAAATAATATTCTTTATTTGTAAAATAAATAATCTCAAGTCAAGACCACAAGACTTATTATATAAATAAATACATATACATATGTATTTACTAACATTGTAATATTTTTTTTCATTAAAATGTAAGTTTTGTGTAGTTTTGACTTTTCCAACTGTTTACCAATTATCTTGATATATTTTTGTAATAATTCGTAATATTTTATATATTCAGTTTTCTTAACATGTATTGTATAATTGTTAATTTTTTTGAAATAAATATTTTTTTAATGAGCTAACCATCTTTTAATTAAAGCCTAATAATAAATAAAATTTAAAATTGGCGCCAATACCTACCGCCCAACCCCCCACCATTTTGCAGGGGGCGTGGCCTGGTTTAGTTCCAAAACCTTCCGCCGCTGCGCGGTTTTCAATTGCTGGAAATCCATAGATGATTTTACAACGTTAAGTGTCTTATCTATATTATTATGTTATCTATGGTCTAACTTATCTGAAGAATGGCCAAATTTGGAACTAACGACGCCATATTGGATTATCTACAGCTGACAGACCTTTGACAGACTTTGTTTACAGAGAGGTTCACGACTGTTTCGATAGTTTTTTAAGAACATTTTAGATTGTCACCATGCCAAAAACCATTAAAAGCGGTGTTCGGGAAATAATCTTGAAAATGCACACGTTTTTTTGAAGAGGAACAACGTCTAAAAGCCCCAATTATACCGTTTGATTTTGTTCATAGACTTATTGCCGCCACTTCAGGTTAATGCTGCCATGCAATTATAATGATTTTCCCATACTTAGTTTTTTATTTACTATTATACAATTTCTTCAGGTATTTCTGAATCGGCAATTTACAAAATAGTTAAAGAAGGTAAAGTGGCCGTGGAAATGGGCATTAAAATATCTACACCCGGAAAAAAAGAACAAGGATAAGTGGAAAAATTGAATTAGAAGCCGTAAGATGAGAAAAGTTTTAGAACATATTTTATTCGATAATTTTTTACATAGAATTTTTATTATTTATACTTTTTATTACAAAATTCATTAACGAGTTCATTTGTATAAACATCTTTTTTCAAAAATAAACTTTTTTATTTATGCACATTAAAGACTGGTTGCATCAACTTACTTTATAGCAATAGTTCATTTAAAGCATAGATTTTTACGAGAGCGAGTTGTTTGATCGGTGGAAAATGCAAAATATCTATGCTTTGAACGAAAGATTACTATAAACCAAGTTGATACAACGGCCCTAAACCGATTGATATCCTTAGGTGTTACTGAGTTAAACATGGTGGTCATGATCATTAGGTACGAGACACCGAATAAAACCGGCGCCACACTGCGCGGATCTTCCGCCGCGTCTCTTCTGTCGTGGAACATCGCTACATTTCTTTCCATACAATATGCGCTTATTAAACACACTACGCGGATGATCGGTTGATCTATTTGCTTTGACGATTTGGCGCAACGGAAAAAACGCGGCGGAAGATCTGCGTAATGTGGCGCCAGCCTAAAAGAATTATTATTGTTTGTTTTTTTTCCTGAAAATAGTATTTTTCTTTGATTTTGAAAAAACGCCATTTTGTGACGTTGTGTATTTTACGAATGTATATTTTGATAAATTTATTTGTACGTTAGTTTACATTTTTTGTTTTTTATCGTGTCGTATACTGCTTAATAACTTGTTTAAGAAATAACGAATTTGCATAAAATTCCCTACAAATGAGATAATTTTTAGACTATGGGCAGTACCACAACGATTGGGACGCCCTCCTTTATTCTCCAGATAAGTTGGACGGACTTTATCTGAAGAATGGCCAAATTTGGAACTAACGACGCCATATTGGATTATCTACAGCTGACAGACCATTGACAGACTTTGTTTACAGAGGGGTTCACGACTGTTTCGATAGTTTTTTAAGAAAATTACCCCAATTATACCGTTTGATTTTGTTCATAGACTTATTGCCGCCACTTCAGGTTAATGCTGCCATGCATTTATAATGATTTTCCCATACTTAGTTTTTTATTTTACTATTATACAATTTCTTCAGGTATTTCTGAATCGGCAATTTACAAAATAGTTAAGGAAGGTAGAGTGGCCGTGGAAATGGGCATTAAAATATCTACACCCGGAAAAAAAATAACAAGGATAAGTGGAAAAATTGAATTAGAAGCCGTAATATGAGAAAAGTTTTAGAACATATTTTATTCGATAATTTTTTTACATAGAATTTTTATTATTTATACTTTTTATTACATAATTCATTATCGAGTTCATTTGTATAAACATCTTTTTTCAAAAATAAACTTTTTTATTTATGCACATTAAAGACTGGTTGCATCAACTTACTTTATAGCAATAGTTCATTTAAAACATAGATTTTTACGAGAGCGAATTGTTTGATCGGTGGAAAATGGAAAATATCTATGCTTTGAACGAAAGATTACTATTAACCAAGTTGATACAACGGCCCTAAACCGATTGATATCCTTAGGTGTTACTGAGTTAAACATGGTGGTCATGATCATTAGGTATGAGACACCAAATAAAACCGGCGCCACACTGCGCGGATCTTCCGCCGCGTCTCTTCTGTCGTGGAACATCGCTATATTTCTTTCCATACAATATGCGCTTATTAAACACACTACGCGGATGATCGGTCGATCTATTTGCTTTGCCGATTTGGCGCAACGGAAAAAACGCGGCGGAAGATCTGCGTAATGTGGCGCCGGCCTAAAAGAATTATTATTGTTTGTTTTTTTTCCTGAAAATTGTATTTTTCTTTGATTTTGAAAAAACGCCATTTTGTGACGTTGTGTATTTTACGAATGTATATTTTGATAAATTTGTTTGTACGTCAGTTTACATTTGTTGTTTTTTATCACGTCGTATACTGCTTAATAACTTGTTTAAGAAAAAACGAATTTGCACAAAATTCCCTACAAATGAGATAATTTTTAGACTATGGGCAGTACCACAACGATTGGGACGCCCTCCTTTATTCTCTAGATAAGTTGGACGGACTATAAACTCGTGTTTTTGACCAGGGCCTGCGCACTCTATCCATAAAGTTTCGATTCCGTTATAATGGCATCAATTCTTTTATGGGAAATTTTTTAAATTTCATTTTTCGGCGGTTCTAATTTGGTGTCAGTACTTACCTACCCTTGCCAACTATTTTAACAATTATTGTAGTGGTATTAATGTTGGTTTCGCAAAATGTTCACATTGGTTACACTGTTCACAAATATTCTGTGGTTCACAATTTGCGACGCCATTTTAATTTTTCAATATCAAATATGTCTTTATTTTGTGGCGATTTTGCTTGTTTATTTTTTACAATCCCGCTACCACGTCACCGCCTCCGACATTGACATCCTCTGATAATATGTTTGTTTCGATATGAAACTGAATATTGACATTTCACAAAGGATATCTGCTACAAAAACGAAATATTTTATCGTCCTTTTGAACTGTCATACTGAAACCGAAAATACACGTGAGTGATTGTATTTTATATTTATATTAATTATATTTGGAATGTTTTATTATAATTGTGTTTGAAAGTTTATTAGAAAAAGTTATTTTACAAAGGAAAACTAATTTACATAGGGTATAAAAGCGAAGGCAGCAATATCCAAAAAATTGTTTTGAATGTAGTCACAGAGGATTACTAATTTAAAATTAACCGAATTCTAGATTTTATGTATTATTTTATCCCTTCCAAAATCTTGTTTCCTATAAATTTACAGGCTATGTTTCCCATAAAATCTCAATACTGTTGACTCATTTGTCCAAGTTTTCCGTATGATTAAAATACAAAAAAAAATTATGGTTAATTATTATTACATCATTATCTTTGTATAACATGCATACAATTATTAATTAAGAGTTATTATTATTTCACTGCTGGTTTTAGAAAGAACAGAACTTCCCACTGACATGTGTAAATGATAAGTAAAATTATTATGTCTACAGATTCAAGTCCAAGGAGATGAATATTGGTGTGACGGATGAATATCTCAATGGAATCCTCAGAACCCAGCTCCAGCAAAGGAGATGAGGGTAAGAATATACAACTATAATCTATAACTAAATATTTTTTAAACAATGATTGCTTGTGTTGTATTTTTTTTAATACACAATACATACATTAATAAATGTTTACAACATGAATAAAATAAATTTAAATAACAGTACTAAAATATTAAACTAGTAAACTAAAAAGTAATTTCATAAATAAATTTACAAAATAAATAATTTAGTTAAAGTATGTTTATGTTAATAAAATTTAATTAAAGATGGACACACTCTCCCACACTTATTAATTTAATTTAATTGTTAATACCCATTAATTTAATTTAATTGTTAATAAAATTTAGTTAAAAATGGACACACTCATCTGTCATTTTCCAGCGTTGTCAAATTTAACAGATTGTATTATTTTTAAGGTTAAAATCAAGAAGAAGAAGAAAGAAAGCGTTGCTGCCTAACCGGTCTGTAGCAGCATTCTTAAAAATCCATGCAGATGTAAGCATCGACAAAGAGGCTTCACAGACAGTGGACTTTGTAAAATATTAGAAATGTAAAAATAATGTGCATAATAATATCGAACCATGAGTACTTTAGTGTATTAAGTGAAAAATGCAGTTTTGAGATATCGGCGTTAGATGTTATAAATTTCTTTATCAAATTGATTTTCAATTATTTGTTTTAGAATTTTTTGAATATTGCAAGGATTTGAATTGCCTCACATGCACCCATCGATAAACGTTATATTTGCGTATAAGGTTTAGCAATGGGTACAGCATAATATAACTATTTTATTATATTTTGATTGAGACAAGGTTTTATAAAAGAGATAAATCATTTAGACCTTCCGACAAACCTGGTGTTTTTAGTATATCTAAAATTAGTGTTTTGCTTTCCTGAATGGGAACATTAATGAATGATCTTGCAATATCAAATGATACTAACTTTTCATTCAATATCTTTTAAGGTATTGACTACATGAAATTTTAATTGTATACTTTGGTTTAAATACGTTGGAGTTATTTAATATTTTTGTAATGATTGAAGTTATTTTGAATGTTGGGGAATTGCATTACATTGGGATACTGCTGATCTGATGGGGCTGTTTCCTTTGTGAATTTTGAGAAAGCCGTATAATTTTGCGATCATTAACACTGTTTGCCTTTTTTCCTAACAAATTAAATTTATGGAAGTTATTGTCCGATCGTCCTGATGAAGATATAAATACATTATCGAAATCATTAGACGTTTAAAAACAATATGTGTGGTTTTTAAAGCTATAAGCATAAAAAATATTAAATCATTTGTTCTACTTTTTTAGTTTCAAACCGCTTGATCTTACTGACCGGTTATATTATTTGCAATGCATTGTAAATGATGTCTTATTGATATCTGTTCTTGTATACGCGTATTTAATTGAAAATAATTATTCTGAACATTGAAGTGTAAAATGACAATTGAAAAGAATACTTTTTTTGTTGTGTATCCAGAATAATTATTATGTATGTGTAATGTATATGTATGTAAGAATCGTTGAAAATACTGTCAAACCATTAGAATGTACTCTGTTTATCATATCTTCACACTTTTGATCATTTAGATGATATTCCTAACCTTTTTTTATTATTTTAAAAATTTATTCTTTAAATAGGAAATATAATAATTTTATATTTCTTTATATATACAGAATTACATATAATTATTTAAAATTTTATTCTAACTAAAATATCACATATTTTTTTAGTTTCCTCTAAAAGTTGTTATATTATTTACATCTCTAATGTCC
>JADDOH010023231.1:0-63706 GCA_016648135.1 Agrypnia vestita | reverse complement strand
AGAGTGTTAATGGAGGGGTTTGGGTGGGTTGGGATGCCTGCATAGAATCGTTCGGCGGTTTCTCTAATGAATTCCATTATCGGAGGAATACCTGAGTCGTGGTGAAGCTGTGTGATTTTGATCCAACGCGGCGCATCCAGAGCTAACCGGATGGCCTTGTTTTGCAAAATCTGAAGTTTTTTGGTGTGTTTGACTGCGGCTTGGCCCCAGACGGGGGCTGCATAAGTGAGGATTGGACGTATAATGGCTTTGTATAGCAGGAGTTTATTGTCTGTGGCCAGTTTGCTATTCCGGCACATCAGTGGGTAGAGGGCTGAGAGGACGCGAGTTGCGGATTCGATCTTATTTTGTATATGTGTGCGAAATGTGAGTTTTGAGTCGAGTGTAACACCCAGGTATTTGATTTCATTGGTCCAGGGGACTTTTTCGCCGAACATTCTGATGTTAGGCTTATGTACAGTGGATTTGGATCTTCGGGAGTAGAGGGTGGAGGCGCTTTTGGAGGGGTTTATCTCCACACGCCAGTCTTTGCACCACTTCTCGAGTGCGGAAGCTTGCTTCTGGACCCGGCGTATTGCGAGGGTGTGGTTAGGTGATGTGGCTAGAAAAGCGGTATCATCCGCGAATTGTGCTACTGTGACATTGTCGTCGATGGGGGGGGGAATGTCACTAGAATAGAGGTTGTAGAGGAGGGGAGCTGGGAGTGAACCCTGGGGGACTCCTGCACGAAGTGGGCGTCGTGTGGAGAAGTGGCCATCGAGTTTTACTCTGAAGTGGCGATCGCTGAGATAGCTGGCTAGAAGCTGGATCATGGAGGGGTCGAAACCGAATTGGTCGAGCTTATAGAGAAGGCCATTGTGCCATACTCTGTCGAAGGCTTTACTAACATCGACGGACAGGACTGCGGTATATTGACACCTGAGGAGCCCTTCAGTAATTTGCTCAATCACGCGCAGAAGTTGGTGGACGGTGGAGTGGTTCTCTCTGAACCCGTGTTGGAAGTCTGGAATTATGTTTTTGGTGAAGGTTTGCACTTTTAGACGGTTGAGGATTAGTTTTTCTAGAACTTTGCCTGCACAGGGTAGGAGGCTAATCGGTCGGTGGTTTTGGGGCAGGAGGGGGTCTTTTCCTGGTTTGGGTATTAGGATTACATCTGCAAGTTTGAATGCTTCGGGGAAGCATTGGAGGCGGAAGGAAGCATTGCAGATGGTTGTGAGTGCACAGATAGCTTTTGCGGGGAGGCTTCTTAGTATTTTGTTAGTAATCGCGTCCGGGCCAGGGGCTTTCCTAATGTTTAGGGAGTGGATGATTTTTTTGACTTCATCTGGGGAAGTGGGGGTTATGGGGGGGCCTGTAGGGGGTTGAGAGGTGAGAGATTCGACGTGAGCGTCGATCCGGGACACCATATCGGGGTCGCTGGCGGGGTTTGGGGTGAATTGCTTTTCCAAGCTATCTGCGAAAATTTCTGCTTTATCTGCAGCAGAGTACACTGGGCCGTTTGGGCCTTGAAGGGGGGTGGCGTAATTTTTAGGTTTGCGCATAGACTTGGATACTTTCCAGTATGCGCTTGGGTCATCGCTTAGGGACGAGACGAAGTTGTGCCATCGTTCGTTGCGAAGTGAGCTGAGGGCATTTTTTACCTCATAGGAGAGCCTGTTTGCCCGGTATTTATCTAACGGGTCGCCGTAGCGTTGCCAGTTCTTGCGGGCTCTGTTTTTTTCCCTAATAAGATCTTTGATCTCTTCGGGTAGGTCGGGTCTTTTGGAGTCTATTGGGACGGTGGTGGTGGCATTTTTCGTTGCTTGCTGGATGGAGGTGGTGAATGCTTCAACGGCTGCGTTTAGTGCTTGAGAATCAGGGATGGACGTGGGGATGGTGATTGTGCTTTCAATGCAACTTGGGAGGAGTTTCCAGGAGATTTGGTCTTTGGTTAGACTAAGTGGGTTGAGCGGGGTTTGGCTATCTGAAATTGATAGTAGAACGGGGTTGTGGTCTGAGGAGAGCTCACTTACTGTTTGGAGAGTGTAGGGGGTGGAGATATCTTTGAAGATGGCTATGTCGATGACATCGGGGCGAGAGCCGTTTGTTGGGTACAGCGTGGGAATGTCTGGGGCATCTATGGATATTGGGGCTTTGAGGGAGTAATCGTAAAGGTGGTTGCCTTTGGTATTTGCGCGGCAGCTGTGCCAGGCGCCGTGTTTGGCGTTGAGGTCACCTGCAATGATGGTGGGAATATTCTCTTCTAGGAGTTTATTTAAATCCTCGGGGATGAGGCGTTTGTTGGGGGGGCTGTAGGCTGAGATGAATTTTACTGGCCCGGAGTTGATTGTGTTGACGACGAGAGCTGTAGTCTCGATATTTGTTAGGGAGGGGGAGTTAGAAAGGCAGTGGTCAAGGGAGTACTTGACCAGAATGGCGGTACCTCCTCCGTGGTTGCGGGTTCGGTCAGTCCTGTGAACGATGTAGTTTGGGACGTAGAGTTTGCGATTGGGTTTTAGCCAGGTCTCATTGATCATTAGGATGTCGAGGTTGTATTTTGCTAGGAAGTCTTCGAGTTCACCTCGGTAATCGTGAAGTTTACCGTTAGCGTTCCAAAACGCTGCTTGGATTGAGGAGGGGCGGTAGGTGGCTCGTCTAGCCATATCGGGAGAGGAGGTTATTTATGCGAAGAAGCATTTGCGATGCGTGCTGCATAAATGCTTTCAGTTCTGAGGCCGCGTCTACGAGAGTTGAGAAGCCTGCTGGGGGCTGGGGGGGGCTTCGTGGCGCGGGGGGATTGAGTAGTTTGCTTGGCGGGTGGGTGTTGGTTTGGGGGTGGGGGGGGGGTGGTGGGGTTGTCTCCCGTGATGTGGGAAAGTTACGGTTTGGTGCCTGGACGCGTTGCTACCGCGTTGGGATGCATAGCTTGGCACCGGAAATTGTTGGGCCGAATCGGGTATTTGCGCATTAATGGACATCAGGGGGGGGGGTTGCGTGGGGGGGGTTTGTTGACTTTGGGTTACCTCGCTGTAAGAGCGGTGGTTCGATGGCTGGCGAGGGCGCCGGGGATGGGTGGGGCGGGGTTTGGGACGGGCGGGGCAGCCGCCGTAGTTGGCCGTGTGGGGGCCGTCACAGAGAGCGCATTTGGGGGGGGTGTCACGGGGCTTCACGCATTCGACGGTTGCGTGATCTCCTGCGCATTTGACGCATCTGGGCTTGCCAAAGCAGCATGCTGAGCTGTGTCCCAGAGCTTGGCATCTGAAGCACTGTGCTTGGCGGGCGCGTGCTCGTAGTCTTTCTACGGTAACACGTAGATGAAGGATCTCTTTGAGATCCGAAAAGATCTTTTTTCCTGCGTCGTTTCTGGTCAGTGTGACCAGGATTAGGGGGAGAGCCGTGCGGCTAGGGCCCTGCTTCATCCGGTGGGTGGTAATCACCGGGTAATCTACGGATAGCTCGTTTGCCACATCTTGGGCTGACAGGGATTCCGGTATACCCCTGATTACCACTTTCAGTGGTTTATCTTCGGGCAATCGGAATGAGTGATGCTCGATGTTGCGAGCTTGAAGGTATTTTGTGACTCGGTGGTGGTCAAGGGGGATTTTCGTGAATATGTATATGAATTTGCCCTTGTTTTGGGCAGTGAAATCGATGCCCCTGTCTTGGAGCGTCGCTGCGATTTTTGCGTAGTCCTCTTTTGTGTGGAGGACTATGGGAGGGACGCGGCCGCGGTAGACCGCTTTGGGGGCTTCGGCTTGCTTGCCGTTGGGTGAGCTGATCGGGGGGGTGGGTTGTGGGGGGGGGGTGGGGGTTGCGGCGCTTGAGCCGTGCGCTTGTTTGGCGGAGACTGAGGAGGCGTGCTAATACGCCTGATTGTGGCTGGAGGTGTTGTATTCCTGTTTAAGACAGGGGAGGTTCTGGGGCTGGGACGGGCGCGCTTGCGCTTCTGATTTGGTTGTTGCCATTCCATGGCAGATGACTCTTCGTCTGTAGACGGGTCAGGGGTGAAGGTGGGGGGGGGGGGTGCGTCCACCTTCTTCGATGGAGGAGACAGAACGGGCTTCCGAGGTGCTTCTATCTCGGTTAGGGCGGTGCTGGGGAGTGGCTGTTTGTGAGGGGTGGGGGGATGAGGGGGAGGGGGATTTGTTCGAAATTGTTTGGAGGCTGATAGTGCCGGAGCGGAAGCCGCCCTTTAATAGTATAACAACGTAGGCCATTTCAGCCTCGCTTAGTGGACGATCCATCCTGTCTCGGATGAACGTTTCCACGTTTGGAGAGTATTTGAGCGGTTGTGGCGCGAAGCCACTTGAAGTTGATGGTTGGGGGGAGGGAGAGTTTCGTGGCGTGTTTTCAGACATGGTGGGTGCTTATTTGCGTTGGGCGGGGTGAGTTTGGGGGGGTTGAGGGGGTTGGGGGGGGGTTGGGGGGGTTGGGGGGTGGTTGGTGGGGTTGAGGGGGGTTGGGGGGGGTTGGGGGTTGTTCTGTGATAGCACACTAGTACTCAACCGAGCGCGCGCACGGACTGACGACGGTCGGATTGCGCCGCCTTATATTCTCGCCGCGCGCTGCGGTGGTGGCGCGGCGGCTGGAAGCCGGCCAATCAGGCGCCAGCTTGGGAGCGCGGTCGGCCTGTGGTGGAGGGAGGCCGTCGGAGCTCCTGTGGTCCGGCGGCCAGTCGACTATGATTTCGGCCGCGCTCGTTTCTCTGCTTATTTTATTTATGGCTCGTTATGCTGAGCGGTGATTTTCCTCATTTCAATCTTCTCGTATTAACATCATCTATAATATATATTGATTAATGATGTCCCCCTGGAGATAAAATCCAGTATTCTTTACAACTCTTTGGTGCGAAGTAGACTCGAGAGTGGCTCGATGATTTGGAGGCCACATGACCTGAAGTACTCACTTATGGTAGAGAAAGTACAAAAAAGTTTCTAAGATATCTCTGCATGAGAGAGTACGGGCATTATCCTTGGCTTTTCCCAACCGAGTTCCTCCAGGGCATGCTTGGCTACAACAGTTTAGAGACTAGAAGGAATATGTATCTGATTGCCCATTCTTATCCATTGTTGCGCGGTATGATCGATAATAGTGAAATTATACGGAGCATTGGTTTGTATGTTTCCGATAATTACCTAAGACAGTGTCAGCATAGATTGTTTCACATTCCAATATACAGGATCAACCTGCCAATGGTTATAAATCTGTGCTCAAGTAGTGCTCAATCGATTATTGGAGAGCATTTCGGTTGGCGTATTTCCTGAAGACAAATCCGTCGTCTTCCCGATTGCTGGAAGCATTGCCGTCCTCGGCGGCGGGCGCTGTGCCCCCCGGGGGCCGCCTGAACAGCAGGCTCCAGAGCGCCCCCAGCAGGCGCTCCAGCAGGAAGTAGACGATCTCCACCCCGCTGAGGAAGCTGCAGCCCAGGAACAGCCCGGCCGCTCCGCCGAAGGAAACTGAAATGCGCCAGTGTAGGTACATTTATCTCAACCATCGAGTACCGGAAGAATGGATATTCTTATCACTTAAGGTACCTACTGATACACACGCTCATTAGTGGCACGTGAGCATGCGCAATATTGAGCTTCTTGAGCCACTGCTACTTAGCAGCATGTTTGTATGCACATTGCCAGTAATGACCATGCACAAAGTAATTGACTCACTGACTAAACTGACCAGCCTATTCCACAAAATACACGAAATCACACCAAAAACCGTAAAAATTCCGATGTACCAGGCATACGTCAAGAGTAGAATAGGATATTTGATACCCTTCTGGGGAACCGGAAACAAAACTAACCTAAACAGACTCCAACGACAGCGAAACAAAATACTAAAAATGGTCTATGATCTGAAATACCGCACACCGACTGAAACTGTATACCGTTTAACATAACAGTTAAACATCGAAAGCATTACAAAAATCGAAACACTTAAAATCATTCACAGACTAGCAATTGGCGAAATACAAGACGAAAACATAAAATTACACAAAATACACGAAAAACACCAGAATGGCTCAAAACTATCGCAAAACACACGCCAAAACAAAAACATGACAATCCCGACTAATTTGCAATGGATTAAAACTATACAACGACCTGCCACAACAGACCAAACAACTGACCACTGACAAATTCAAAACAGATGTGACAAAAATGCTAAAACTCGGCCAACTATAAAAAAATGACTTTGTATCTAAATTATATTATTGTTATATTCCTATATTGAATCATGTAAAAATGTTATCCATAAACCTTTTAGGTTTCTATTATATTTTAAATATTAAAAAAAATTACTAGTACGCTCAAAAATCAATCGCCGGTTGATTTATGAGCATGCTCATGTTATTCACCATGAGAAGGGGTATCTTTTAAGCATGTGTGAACAGGCTTGCTTATGAGCATGCCAATGCCATTCGCGGCTAGTATCGATTATCGGTGCGATCTTCTCAGTCCGCGACATATGAAACAAATATGGCGCGTTGGGGAGATGATAAAACATTACTTTTCGTGACTTATTATAGGAATCACGAATGACTGTGGAATACTCGGTCACCGCTATGTAAAAATAATATAGCAAGAAATAATGTTTATGAAACTTTATTAAAAGACATGAATGATTCAAATCTTAACTAAAATAAAAAATGTGCGGATGGAAACTGGGGAACTGTTTTGATTTATTGGTTCACTTGAATTAATTTTTCAGTTTGCGAAGTTTCCATTTTTAACAAGAGCGTCTCTATTCTATGACAAAAGCATGCCAGTAATAAGCATTGTATTTGATTGTTAGCTTTGAGCATGCTCATTCATTAGCATGATTAAAATATGCATGCTAATAACGAGCAAGTGTGTACAGATGTTAGAGCATGCTAGTTTTGAGCATGCTAATGAGCATGCGTATCAGTACCTTTAAACCAGCTCATACGGGTTGTAAGCCCAGAGCCGTCGCATAAGAGACTTCCATCCATTTTCTAATATATAAATTAGTTTGTTTAATAAAAATACTTGGAGTTAGATTTAAATTAGATTGTTAATAAAATGAAGCCATGTATTCACTAGGGAACAAATCGCGAAACATTCCGCGCGGCATGTCGCATCAACATCTACGCTCATGTTTCGGGGACAATGACGCGGTCATTTGACGTGTACAGTAGCCGGCAAACATCTTGAAATTCTACGGCGTAGTGGGGGGAAGTTTGCGCATCTACCTTTCCACCAACGAGACCCAAATTTCGTCTTCTGCGCATTCCCCCACTACGCCAAAGAATTTCAAGAAGTTTGCCGGCAACTGTACACACCGGGATTCGCATATCACTTGTCGCCCGATGAGGTTATGTTGACAGCTGCGTATCTATTTACACTTGCCGCCCGATGAGGTTATGATGACAGCTGCGTATATATTTATTTTAACGAGTTTATCGAAACGTAAGAAGAGAAAAGGGTGGTAGGTGCGAAATTATTTACTGCAAAGAGAAAGAAGGATGGATATTCTATGCGATCTTCGAATGTCTGACGGATCTTTTGTCAATTACACTCGAATGACAATAACTGATTTTGACAATTTATTACAAATAATCGGTCCTTCCATAGCCAAGCAAGACAATATTAAGGAACGCTGTTGGCCCTTACATCATTTTATTTTTATATTCACGGTTTGAAGTGTTCCACAAAATTGTACGGCGATGAGTTGTAGAACAATAATTTCGTTTCCCCACATTAATGTCAGTTGACAGATACAACGCATGCGCATTCATTTGTAAACATACCACGTGATACTGTCGCGCAGCCCGATGTCCCCGTGAGCTCGCTCGAGTATCGTGCGCATGGCAACGTTTCCGCGGCACGTAGAAATGCTTTGTTGTGCGCAACGTCGCGGAACAGTGCGCGACGTTGCAACGTCACTTAGACTCTATGCCGCGCGTGATGTTGAGAGATAATTTGTCCCCTAGTGAATACACGGCTTTACGCACATCGCGAACTCACCAACGAGGTCTTCAAAGTAGAACAAGATCTGTCTGCGGTAGCGGGACCGAGGAGGCAGGATCCCGACCTTGATGGAGGACCTGGCAGCGAAGGGTCCGGACCTGCAGTCAAACAATTCCGAATTCCTCTGCAGCCAAATGTTTCGACTCAATTTAAACAATGGACAAGATCATAAAGACTTTCATCGCAATTGGCTCTGCGACCCTTGGCGGGCCATGGACACCTCAAAGAATTTCCTCCATTGATTTTATTTTTTATGGCGTTGCAATGCATCTCATACGTTTGCAGAACACAGGGTCCATGGTTTTGCTGCTCTCCAACGACTGAAGATAGCCAGCGCCAGAAAGAGGATGTGGGGGTCCAGCAACTCCGTTATTCGAGCAGCTGCTATGTGGCTTGACTCCCCAATGCATAAAAGATGGACACTAATTATGCAACAGTGACTGTTCTCCATTATTTTTATGTATTTATCTATTTTTATTGTTATTTTCTACTTTCTATTTTTAATTTCAACATATTTTTATTTCTTATTCTACTTGTATGTCTGTTGTTGGTTTTCTATTTTTACTATATATATATTTGTATATGGCGAGGTGAGAATCTATTCTCAACAAGCTGAAATAAAGACCTATTATTATTATTTACTTTCTGTAAAATGACGGTACTTTTACATGTCAGTGCCTGAGGAAAAGTATTTATTTATGCGACATCAAAGTTTGCATTTTTTTTCTCAATATTACTGAATTATTTTTTCTATAGACCTGCGAGGGTTTTAATGTTTTCCATATAACCCTGAATGGATTGCACCGCCTATTAGGTTAGGATTTTAATGTTTTCCATATAACCCTGAATAGATTGCACCGCCTATTAGGTTAGGATTTTAATGTTTTCCATATAACCCTGAATAGATTGCACCGCCTATTAGGTTAGGGTTTTAATGTTTTCCATATAACCCTGAATAGATTGCACCGCCTATTAGGTTAGGATTTTAATGTTTTCCATATAACCCTGAATAGATTGCACCGCCTATTAGGTTAGGATTTTAATGTTTTCCATATAACCCTGAATAGATTGCACCGCCTATTAGGTTAGGGTTTTATTGTTTTCCATATAACCCTGAACAGATTGCACCGCCTATTAGGTTAGGGTTTTAATGTTTTCCATATAACCCTGAATGGATTGCACCGCCTATTAGGTTAGGATTTTAATGTTTTCCATATAACCCTGAATAGATTGCACCGCCTATTAGGTTAGGGTTTTATTGTTTTCCATATAACCCTGAACAGATTGCACCGCCTATTAGGTTAGGGTTTTAATGTTTTCCATATAACCCTGAATAGATTGCACCGCCTATTAGGTTAGGGTTTTATTGTTTTCCATATAACCCTGAACAGATTGCACCGCCTATTAGGTTAGGGTTTTAATGTTTTCCATATAACCCTGAATAGATTGCACCGCCTATTAGGTTAGGGTTTTAATGTTTTCCATATAACCCTGAATAGATTGCACCGCCTATTAGGTTAGGGTTTTATTGTTTTCCATATAACCCTGAACAGATTGCACCGCCTTTAGGGTTTTATTGTTTTCCATATAACCCTGAACAGATTGCACCGCCTATTAGGTTAGGGTTTTAATGTTTTCCATATAACCCTGAATAGATTGCACCGCCTATTAGGTTAGGGTTTTAATGTTTTCCATATAACCCTGAACAGATTGCACCGCCTATTAGGTTAGGGTTTTAATGTTTTCCATATAACCCTGAACAGATTGCACCGCCTATTACGTTAGGGTTTTAATGTTTTCCATATAACCCTGAACAGATTGCACCGCCTATTAGGTTAGGGTTTTAATGTTTTCCATATAACCCTGAACAGATTGCACCGCCTATTAGGTTAGGGTTTTAATGTTTTCCATATAGCTCTTCAGTCATTTAGCGTCAAAATCAGAATAAAACTATCAAAAGTAATGCATGGACGTCGTTCTTATCACATTTATAAATAAAACACAACGAACTTTTTTGCCCTAAAAATCCGTATAGGTACCTACATTTGTATATTACAGTCGTGGGGTTCTCTGGTACCTTTGTTATCCTGTTACCAAGACAATTTGGCTCTTTTCGCTTGACAAACTGCCGACCCCTGGCCTAGGTAATCAATACCGCTCCGTTAATATATTTAATGTTCGAAGACTATGTAAAAAACAAACCTACTTAGCTTCTAGAGCTTGCCCAACGTAAATTGGCGTGCGGCAACTTTGGAACTAAAACCCGCCCAGCCCACACCTGGCGGTAACCCCTCGCCCTATCATTCAGTTCAATCTCGTATTTGCGCGTGACCTGTGACATCTTGATTTCCAATATACTTACACTGAATTATTATATCCAAAACAGTCCGGGATGGTGCAAGAACAATTGCCAGTGAAGTGGGACCCACCACAGACCTAGGGCCGTTCTACGAGCAAAAGCTCCCGTATCGGCCCTACACTTTCGCCATCCAGTTTGGAATTATTTTAATGCTAAAGCAGTTTCTTCGCTACGCCGCTGACGACGCAAAGCACTCGTGCGACGCGGCGAGGAATCTGCACTAATCACTTCACTGTCACTGAAGTGCGTTATGAAAAACAATTTATTCAAAGAAAATAACAATACATAAAAATAAAATCACAAGTGTTTGTTTCTTTAGTGTTGCCCGAACAAATTTCTATTAAAGGCTCCGACACCGGTCACGGAACACTCTGTATATTATGTATTGTGTAATAAATTTACACCCTGGGAACTCCTGTTTCGCGACAGGGACGCCCTCCCTCGCACGCCAATTTATACTGGTGGCACTCTAGTTTATAGTTTGCCTACATATTCATACTTAATCTATTATTTATTGTATTTATCTTGCTTACATTCTTTCATTTTTTTGTTTTCTTATGTACTTAGATAGTTTGCTATTTGAAAATTTTGTTTCACATCATGTAAAAGCCCATTTCAGGGCGTGTATCATTAATAGATAAATAAATAAATAAATGAGTAAATAAATAAATAAATAATGGCAAGTAAGAAGGCGCCTCCTACCATCTGGACTCCTTGAGCGAGGAGAGCTCGAAGGTGGCGTCCACGCATTGCGGCTGGCAGGAGCAGCCGACCAGCCTCAGCAGGTCCGCCTTCCTGCGCGCCAGGCACGCCAGCCCCGCCGGGTCGCAGGCCCTCCCGGCTGCAACCACACACAGGTATATATATATGTATATATAAAGAAACCCGTGTTTCCCTACCCGCCAAGTTTTCTCCACAACCAGTCACAACCACCCACCGGTGGTTATGGTGGTAGATAGCCCTTGGAGTCACATCGAAAATATGCGAGTTTGGTGGGGGTGGCTGTGTGTGGGTGGGAGTGGGCGACGAAAATGTGCTTTTCTAGCACAATGTGTTTTGTTATGGGAAGGCCGCAAATACTTCAGATTGTTTCAAAATAGACGCGCCGACTGTGTCGGTAAGTCTAGAAGGTTCTGGAAAAACCTGCTCTAGAAAATTCTGGAAAATTCCCGAAAGTTCTATAAGGTTCTAAACTGAGTGGCGGAATGTGTCGTTGTGTCTAGTAGGTTCCTGTACATTCAATAAATTTCTTGAAAGTTCGGAATCAGAATGTTCTAGAAGGTTCGCGAAAGTTCTATGACCATCCAAACAGTGTACTAAAAATCAACGCGTGCGAAGCCACGCGGGCACAGCTAGTAATGAATAAAAAATAAACGAAACGTAGATGAACGTCGGTGGTGTAGTCATTGAAGGTGACCCACCACATACCCTGGGCTGTTTTATGCGCCGAAGCGTCCATATCAGCCCAACACATTCGCCGCCTGGTTGGCATTATTTTATGCTAAAGCGTCCTCTCCGCCCGGCCTTGCGTCCCAGCATTACAAGAAACAAGACTAGGCGAGTCGGTCGCGCAAAACCTTCAATGTCCCATGCTAAAAGTCTTTATTTTTTAAAAGAGGTTTTACAAATTACAATAAAAGAACATCTATAATCTAAAAAATACAACATAAGGACACCCGAGGAGACATCGCACGGGACAAAAAATAAATCAACACCCCTCCTTGGAGGGAAAGGGACAAAACAAAAATCATACCGATCAAGAGAAACAACGTAAAATTGACAAAATATGATACACAACAGAAAGATAATATGGTTGTGCAAATAAAATGGAAAATAACGATAGAAAACACAATAAAATTAACAAGAATGTAAAGAGAAAATAGAAGTAATAAACAGACAAAGTGAAATTGCAAGCAAGATTATTAAAAGAAAACAAAGAAAGACCGATGTAGGGCAGCATAGTCAAGGGTACATCAGGACCACTGAGCAGGACCCCTCAGGATTTCCCAACGGGTCACCCAAATTCCCACGAACACTTTAAAAAGTCTGAAGTTACCCTCACAACTCACAAGGTCGGCATTTGTAAGATGCCGACCTGTTCCATGTGGCCCATTTATGCCCTCAATCAAAGCTTCTCTTGCATCCCTCATCAAAGAACAGCCCCACAGGATATGTCCCGGAGTCTGGGCCACACGAGCACAGACGCACCAAGGGTGGGTGGAGAGCCCAAGATCATGTAACTTAGATCTGAACTCTCCATGATCCGACAGCAGCTGTACTGTGTGGTGGTTTAGTGTCGGGAAATACCCTTCGGAATCCTTTCTTTCTTTCACCGCCACCCTCGGGAAGAAGCTGAAACGGTGGTGTAGTCAGAGGGAGAAAGAAGTACAAGACGATTATCCGTCAAACGCCAAATATAAAAACATTCCAACAATATTTCTCCTTCTATGGTCCAACGCGAAAATGAAAATTTTGCCATAATTATACATCAAGACGCTGTGGGAGAAGAAATTAATAAGTGCGTATGAAATTATATTTTTTCGATAAGCTTTAAATACAGCAATAGTGTTTCGTGACCGCCGGCCGCGAAATGGTGAAGTGATTGGTCGAAACTGACATCCGACATATTCTACCAAGTCAAAAGTATATAAATACATAGTCCTGTAGGCTGAAGTCATCGTGAGCCACACGACCCTGCTGCCCTGTAACGAGTAAATAAAAATTGTGTAGGTAAGAATTAGGTGAAAGTTACCTTCCTGGAAGTAGAAGAAGGGGCGACAGCCGCACAGTCTGAGAGCAATCTTGTTTCTGCACATTCTTCGGCAAATACTGCTACTGTACACCTGAAACCGACCCGAAAAGCGTTGTTATTAGTGTCACAATGAATAGTATATTCGGCCTCAGGCCAAATACCCAATATTCGGCCAGGAGCTTGGCCGAATAGTCGAATATTTGGCCTAATTAAGACACGTACGAAAACTGGCGTGCAAACCGCATTGAGGCAAGGATCGCATACCCTGCTTCATAGACGTACTATAAATATAGACTAGTTACAAACCAAAATATCTGCTACACAGAACGGCAACATGAGTTACTGTGAACATAGACGCACTGTGTGGGAGTTGGTGTATATATATATTATTATAGATATATATATTATATAATATATATATATGCATTATGAAAAGGTTATTTTTCGGGAACTTCGCGGATTTGTAAAAAAATATTTTATTTTTCCGCTATATTTCGGTTACACTGGGATAACCATTCTCAAGCTGGTCTCTCTGACAATTGAGAGATAACTATTCGATTTCTCTGACTTCGCCGTGGGGGGGGGGGGGTGGTAATGGTGGCGAGCGCGGGGGCGGGCAAACGTTGGTTGTTGGTTTTACCCGTGCTAAACCTGTTTTAACTAGGAAATGAGAAAGGGAGTACAATTAAAACATAGTTTTTATGGATTAGTTTTTTATAAGACCTGCGAACAAAGGATTTCTGCTTGTCCGGAGGCGCGTGTGAGCGTGGAGTATTAGTGACGCCCGCTGGTGTCACCCGTGCCCCGTGCCGACACCGACCTCGCCGTCCTCGTGTTGCCGGATGGACCGCGGCTATTGATGCGGCTATAGTGCGCGCGTTGATGGTTTGTTCGGGACCGTGGCTGTGCATAGGGTAACCCCTGCACAACTAAACAATGTGCGTCATGCGCACGGCTTACACATACTAATTCGATTGTCTTTCATAAATGGAAAGAGGTCTACCCTGGCAAAATCTGTGTGAGCCGGGCCGTTTGCAGTCATCTGGTTTACCTGGTGTCGGTTCCCGTCGGGCTCGTTGTGGAAGCGGCACTTCCTCTGCTCCACGGAGAGCGCCTGGACGTCCCGTGAGGCCATGGTCTCCACCACCTTCCAGTCCGTGTTCTCGTCCTGGCCGGGGCACACGCGCGCCACCAGCCCCGTGCTCAGGTCGGCCAGGTCGTACGGGGAGTGCGCGTAGTACTGCCACCCAAGAAACCATCCAACCAAATTATAATTGTACATTATTCGGATGCAGATACTTTTTAATAAAAATAGATAAACAGATAAACCTTAGGTCCTTAAGAGGCCCCAGTACACGATTTTCGTATTTGCTCTCGATTGAACAGGCCAAACGAAGTCTGATTTGAAAGAAAAATGATCGTTTAACAGACTATACGATTTAATTAATTCGAATTCTCGAGTATGAGGTATAATTTTTTGAATATTTTTATATTAATGACAGTGAAAAATTCTTAGAACGCATGTAAAATACAATTAAAATAATCGATGTTTTAATGGTTTTATGGATACTGCAATATAGGAAACAGAACGCTTAATTTTTATCTTTTTTAAAACGATATATTTAACAATTTGTCGAAAAATATTAATGTCTGAATAGCACCACTTCTTTTTCAAACTTTATACAATCAATTTGTAAATAAAATATATGGTCTTTATTTGAAAATATACGAGATTAGTGTACCAAAGATAACTCTATTGCATGAAAACTAAAATGGTGTTCCGGGGTTATAATTTTTTTGATGTTCTAATAATATATTTGTTCATATTTTTTTAAAGAAATGCTTCAAGAGTAAATGGATCTATCATAATAAAATTGATTAAAAGCCTGTTTAGCTATGGGTTTTGCAAAATGATTTAATAAGTTTACGTTACATTTTGCCAGTCACGCATATATGATGCATACCTATTATCGTAACCAGAAAAGTCGTATATTTACTTTTAATATGCTGGTATTCCCAAGTTGGGAATCCCTACTCCCCAAACCACACTCTTTTCTGTTTCTGAACGCTTCTTTTCGTTTCTGAACGCAGCCACTAATGTCAATCTGTGATGTCAATGTCACAAGTTGTTTTGAGGTTACGTTTATTTTGTCGCAAGAAAAAGTGAACTTAGAGTTGGAATGTTTGGAGTTGTACAATTCTTTTAAAAACAATGAAAAATTGTTATGTGCTGCAAAAAGTAGCAAAAAACACATTTTCAAAAATTTGAAATTAATGATACTCTTTTTACTCCCTTTATATTATTAACTCGTGGCGTCTGCTTGCTTGCTTGCCGGCTTGCCGTCAAAAAAACTTTGGATCGATTTTTGACCATTTTCCCATGATCCAATCGAGCTGAATCTTGGCATGTAGACTCGTGGCGACGATCGAGAAGATCTATCAAATTTTCGTTAAAAAAAAAATTATAATGTTTTCGGATTTTTAGAAATTTTATTGGTTTTTTCAAATTGGAATCATTAGAAAAGTTTGATTAGCAACGGCGACCCAATAACATCGCGGAAAATTTTCTAAATTTGAATTACACCATCGGTATGCATAATAGGTACTTCGCTACGAATGTCGAAAATCTAAATTGACTGACAAATGTTTTTAGAATTTAATCTTCAAAGCATGAAGTGTCTTATCAAAGCTCAAAACATCAGATATTTTAGAAATATATTAAATTACTGTGAGTTTAGTGTTATGTTGTATGTTTTAATTGGTCTTTAATTGTTGTTATATTTTACAAAGAAAGGGAGTATAATAAAAACTTGGTTTTTATGGGTTAATTTTTTTGTAAGTCCGTACTCTTTATTTACCTCCTTGAAATCATATGTACTCTATTTCAGATTATTTCTTCTAGTAAAAGTTGGCAACCCTAGTTAAGGGTAACGTCGTGTCGTGTATCGCTCACCGTGTTGCAAATCTCGTACAGCTCTATCCTCATGTAGCAGGGGTGCGTGATGTACTGGCAGGACACCACGCCCGGGGATGGCGGAGTGTTCACGTCCTGGCGGAGTCTGCAAGTCAACTCAGTGCCTGTTAGTTTACCAACTACCCAACTCACCTGCCTTCTTCTTCTTTTCTGTCTCGGACAAACGGGCACCGGGAAATGTTGCGTCTCAATCACGGCCGAGGAGGTCAATGGACACAACGCGACCATTTTCTATTTTTGCAAAAATTTTCAAATAAAATAAATCCAATAAATAATGGTTTAAGCCATGTATACACTAGGGGACAAATTATCTCTCAACATCAGGCGCGGCATAGAGTCTACGTGACGTTGCAACGTCGCGTACTGTTCCGCGACGTCGCGCACAACATAGCGAGGCATTTCTACGTGCCGCGGAAACGTTGCCATGCGCACGGTACTCGAGCGAGCTCACGAGGACATCGGGCTGCGCGTCAGTATCACGTGGTATGTTTACAAGTGAATGCGCATGCGCTGTATCTGTCGACTGACAAGTCATCGCCGTACAATTTTGTGGGACATTTCAAACCGTAAATATAAAAATAAAATGATGTGAGGGCCAACAGCGTTCCTTAATATTGTTTTGCTTGGCTATGGAAGGCCCGATTATTTGTAATAAATTGTCAAAATCGGTTGTTGTCATTCGGGTGAAATTGACAAAAGATCCGTCAAACATTCGAAGATCGCATAGAATATCCGTCCTTCTTTCTCTTTGCAGTAAATAATTTCACACCTACCACCTTTTTCTCCTCTTACGTTTCGATAAACTCGTTAAAATAAATAGATACGCAGCTGTCAACCTAACCTCATCGGTCGACATTTCCGCCGTTTCCTCGACAAGTGATATGCGAGTCACGTCAAATGACCGCGTCATTGTCCCCGAAACATGAGCGTAGATGTTGATGCGACATGCCGCGCGGAATGTTTCGCGATTTGTCCCCTAGTGAATACATTTATTTATTTATTTATTTAATGTTTAATGGCTTTACATGGCTTTAATATGTAGCCAATAAAAAAAACACCCAATTTCTACCTAAATTTCGCGACATTCCACAGATTCGTTAGCCCAGACCAGCAGTTCGGAGATTTATATAGGTATAACGTTAGTTTGGATGTCGTTTTACTATCATCTGCTTTGAGTCTTCAGGGGTGTTATGCCGTGTTAATACGACATTTCGGATACCCCAGAAGACTCAAACCAGAAGATTCTGAGTGGCCGTGAAAACCTAAGAACATTATTTTTATCAGTTTGTTCTTATTTCGATATCCTTTAATCTTTTTAATGTACTCTAAAATGTTTTTCTTTAACTGGTAACAATTAAAATCCGGAGATGGTTGCAAAGTTTTTAGCGTAATTATAATATAACTAGCCGTGCCCGCACGGCTTCGCACGCGTAGATTTTTAGTAACTTTTAGTCACTTTCGATCAATTTGTGCATTAACCTTGACATATAGATACATGTCGTGCTGGATTTTTTTATAGAACTTTTTGAGTTCTACAACTTATGTATAGAAAGTATTTAAATATCTCTTACCGTTAAGTCAGCGTGCGTAAAGAACATCGCTCGACCATATTTTCGTCAACTTTAGTTGTAAAATAGGTCACCACGAAAAGCCCTTCTGTTTTAGCGGGATAATATATAGCCTATAACCACCCTGAAAGTCCATTCTAAAAATTGATGAGATTTTTGAAATCGGATGAGTAGTTTCGGAGATTATCTCCTACATCCAAACTTACAAACTCACTTTATATTAGGTCCTTACATATGAAATTGGCGTTTAGTACGGGAGGAACATAAAGCCGATTTTTTTTATTATAATATATTTATTTAATCAAAGTATGTACCATTGCTATCTATGCACTTTTGCCATCTCATAGGTAGTTCATCGATCCCTTTACTAAAAAAACCATTCGGACGGGAATCAATAAAATCTTTGAAGGCGGTTTGGACTGCCCCATCGGAGTTGAATTTTTTCCTTTGCAAGAAGTTATCCAAATTTCGAAAAAAATGGTAATATGTTGGGGCAAGGTCTGGAGAGTACGGTGGATGTCTTAGACATTCCAATTGAAGCTCCTCTAATTTGGTAGCCGTCTGTTGTGCAGTGTGTGGTCTAGCGTTATCATGAAGCAGCAGTGGCCTAGAGCGATTAACCAGCCTCGGTTGTTTAGCAGCTAGCTTTTCCATCATGGTTTGCAGTTGCTGACAATAGACATCTGCCGTAATCGTATGGCCAGATTTAAGAAAGCTGTAGTGAACGACACCAGCACTAGTCCACCAAACGCTCACAAGTAACTTTTTTGGAGTCGATTTTAGCTTGGGGCATGGTTTGGCTGGTTCGGCAGGGTTCAGCCATTGCGATGAGCGCTTCCGATTATCGTACAGGATCCACTTTTCATCACAGGTAATGATTCGATTTAAAATCCCTTCATTATTGTGCCGGTTGAGTAATGCAACGCAGCAGTCAACGCGCGTTTGTTGATTTGCTTCACTCAATTCGTGAGGTACCCACCTTTCAAGCTTTTTCACTTTACCAATTTGCTTCAAGTGGATTAAAACAGTTTTATCACTAACACCGCAGCCTGCAGCTAACTCGGATGTGGTTTGCGATGGATCCGCTTCCACAATAGCCTTCAATTCTTCATTATCAACTTTGGTCTCCGGCCGTCCACGGGGCTTGTTCTGCAGGTCGAAATTTCCAGAACGAAAACGTTGGAACCAAAAACGCACTGTGTTTTCTTTTGCGGCACCGTCGCCATACACATCATTAATCCTTCGAGCCGTTTCTGCAGCACTGGTGCCACGGTGGAACTCGTACTCGTAAATAACGCGATATTTCAAGTTTTTCATTTTGTAAACTGAGTGACGCAAAGAAAAAAACAATTGAGGAAAAAACAAATGAATTATAATTTTCAAAACACAAATACATGAGTAAATAGCTGTATAAATTTGGATTTGGAATACCTAACCAAAGAGAAGATATTTGAGATCAAATTTGCCAGTACGGCAAAACGCCAATTTCATATGTAAAGACCTAATATATAACTATCAATTATTTTGTAAAGGCTGGGGTTCCGTTTTCCCCGTTTCAATCAATTTGTCAGAATATTTGACAATTTCCATCCTCTTTCGGAGTCGTTAATTTATGGCATTTAAGCGGAGTTAGATTCCTCTGAAATCGGCCAACTCAACTCCTCTTCTTAAAAATTATGTTCTATTTTAAATAATAGATGATTGCTTCAGAAGCCTGAGTGAGAGCGAATCACCAATATCGCATGCATATTCATACCAGATACGTGTATCCGAGTGGTCATTCGTTCGCAGTTGAGCTGATCGGCGCTGCATGTGATAACTGTGTTTCTTTCTCTGTAGTTCGGAGTCGGACTGAAAGATAAAAGTCGGAGCCAGAGTTTTATAAATGACTGCAGTCCTTGCATTAACCATCATAAACTGTCTAATCTATCTACCTCATCATCATCATTCTTGGCACCCTTGGTGGGTCTTGGCCTCCTTAATAATTTTCCTCCACTCATCTCGGTCTAGTGCCAGCTCTCTCCAGTTTCGAAGCTCTAAGGCAGAGATATCTTTGAGGACTTCCTAAGCTCCTTCGCCCTATTGGCCTCGAGTTCAGCAGGGACTTTGGTGCGTGATGAATCTATCTACATTTTCGTGTAATATCAAGAACTTCTAATAGTTTCCCAATTTTTGATTGATAAATAGAAATACATCGGTATCACACCGGCCCTGTAAATCACATTCTCCATGGCGAAATAAAACATTTATTTTAAAGAATTGTCAAACACCGATTTCAATTTGTAATGTGGGTTTAGATAACCGACCTTTGTCGGTGTTAAACTACGACCGTAAGGAATACGAAATACTATAAAAGCTCGGTCTAGAGTCTAGGAGATATTATGAGATATTTGTATATGCATATTACACGTGCACACGGATGAGACTAAACTCTTACTCGAGATTTGGCGATATAGATCGGTATCGATTATGACGGCATATTAATTAGACTCTGGATAAGAAAATTTTGGGATACCGAACGAGAAATCTTCTGAAACTGAAAGCACCCTTTCCCCCACGGTTTTGAAAATTTGGTGGCGGCTGAAAAATTTCTCGGTGGGTTAATGAACAGTTCACTACATAAGTTGAAGTAGATAAAAAAACATTAATTCAAAGAACCACTGAACAATTCATCTATTATCCCCTTGAGGGGCGGTTTACGTTGAATCCCTTGCCGCCACCGTGGGACTTTTCTATAATTATCTTGTTATTATTCCTTTCATTTATTATGTTTTAACATTGTATTTAATTCTGTAAAGAGTATTTAGTTTGACCCTGTTTTTTATTTAAATAAATGATCATTTAGGTAGGAACATCATTTTTTTTTTGCAAAATAACCCACTAAACCATTAGACCGGCTCGTCAGTAGTTTCTTTTTTGTCAACGAGGTAAAATAATAAAGTATCATAAGTTTATTCGTATAAGTACATCTGGTACATAAAGAAAAAGGAAACAGATAACTTAATCGTAATAAATTAATAAAAAAAATTCAACATAAATACCTCACGTAATCAGTATTAATCTTTCATGTGGATCAGTAATTCCATTAATTTTTCTTTGGGTATTAATATTGTTTTTTATAAAATTTCGTGGTAGTTTTTGAATACTTTCGGTATTTCATAATTTAATGTCCTTCATTTTAATGTTCATAATTGTTTCAAAATTTACAAGTAATTTAATAAGCTCGTAGACCAATCTCCGAGGCGAGCCCCGTTAGGGTGGGAGTTTTCAAAGTGAACACCAGACTTCTGAATTAGATGGATAAATTCCACTCGTCATACCTACCGCTGGAGCCATTATGATAATGAGCTGCATAGTTTCAATTACGGATTTTTTTCCAAATCTGTGAAATTTGGCGTGGGGTACGCCATTGAAACTGATTTCAACCGATTTCGTCCGTCTGGCGAAAACTCCAAGCTTCTGCAAAGTAATACTTTTCCGAAGCTTTAAGTTTTACATTGCACGTTACATTACATTTGATTGTACTTATTGTGTATTGTGTTGTAAAGTTTTGCGGATATCTGCAGACCTTGCCCGCTAGACAAACCGATTTATTTATTTGTCGTTTGTTTTATTTTTATATAAATCTGATTGTATAAAAATGTATAGATGTAAGTGAAATGTAGTGCCCTATCAAAATTTTTATCCCAATACCCATAATAACTTCGAATATAACCGTAATTAGAATCCAATAACCGATCTCATTCCGGTTTCAAAATTGTTATTAAAAATAAAGTAAAAACATTTGCTTTATGTATAAAATGTATAAAACACTCTGAATCAGATTTTTTTTTTAATATTTAGATTTTTTAATATTTCAGTTTAATAAAAATTAAAACTAATTAATGCATCCATTACTATATTGCATATGTCATTGGTATAATTAATCAAAATATATAATTATCTACGTAAAAATATCCGTCACTGGCGCTGCCAGATGGCTCAAATAATATAATAGCGAGGTATAAGAAGCAAAAAAGCATTATTCTCTATTTAATGATGTCCATCACTTACGTTATCAAGACGCTACGCTACTCTAGATAGCGCTGGCGGCCGAAATATGTATATAATAATAATAGCGTCATTTTTTACGAAGGACTAGTTTTTTTTAAAAAATAAAAACACATTATTATTTTTAATAAAAACACAGTGCTATTGTATGTGAAACAAATTAAACGAATTAATTAGAAATGTCTATGGAATAAATATTTGGTTTCCACCTGGAAACGAACGCAGTACTTTTCTAATATTAAATGGTTAACATAGTGAAATTGGTAATCGTAGTTCTCCGGGTTGGAAAGGTTCTGGTTTCTTATCCCGAGGTGGTATCCAAACATTTTTTCGATAGTTAGATTTTTTCTGTATATCTTATTAATTGATTAATCCGATTAGTTCTAAAATATTGTTAATAAATAATATATTAAATAATATCACAATAGCTAATTTTTTTCATTTCTGTAGGTAAGTAAAACACACATCGTTTTGTTAATAGTTGAAGTAATAATAATTTTAATAGAAAAGAAAGACAACCCATTTTTCAATACAAAATTAACGACATTTTTATTTATTTATAATATAATATACAGTTTATTACATTTTATTTTATTCTAGTCTATTGAAATTATTTTTTTATTTTTAATTTTAACTTTCAAGAGGCCAAGAGGCCCAATTACAGAAGCGAAACACATCACAAAACACCCAGGCTTGAATAGATCACATAGGTTAATTGTGACCTTACCGGGAATCGAACCCGAAACCCTCGGTCTGAGGAGCCAGCGTCATGCCCACTAGGCTACGTGGGCCGCCTAATATAACTAATATACAATTAATACATACATTACACATACACAATTAATACATACATTACATAACAATAATAAATTACATAACGTACATACATTAATATGTATAAATAATAACTATAATTAATACATACGTTTTATTCGCTGTATCTCTCCAAAAAGAGACTTATTCTTATGCTTGGAAAGGGTATTAGCGTTGCTTATAGTACGAGTCAATATTCAACTAAAAAAATAGTCAATAGTCAACTAAAAAATATATTTACAGGGTTTCTCGTAGCTGGTAGGAAAAACTTCGAGGGAGTCTTCTTTATTCAATTTTGAATACAAATAAATTCGTTGTGCTTTACGTGAAATATCGTTACGGAGATAAGCGACATTAAAGTTTTTTTTTTTCAATATTTCTAACTTATTTTATGTAACACGTCGGAAAATATCTACACTAACTTACATGGAATATTTTAAATTCATTCGCTTTAATACAAGTTAAATAAAATTACAAAATTCATACAAAAAAATTATATTTTTAAAATTTCTGCAAGGTTTTAACAATTTTATTTGACTTTTATCGAAGCGATTGAATTTTTAATATTCGATATAAATTACTTTTACGATGCTCTATCATTTAAAAAAAAAAAATTCAGAAATATTTAAAAAATGTAAACTTTGATGCCGTTTACCTCCGTAAAGTAACCCGAAGTGTAATGAATATTTTCTATTTCAAATTGAATGAAGAAGACTCTCCCGAAGTTCTTTCTACTAGCTACGAGACACCATGTATATCTAATTGTTAAAATACTAATGTTTTAGGAAAATTCATAAAATCCCAAAATTCTTCTAAAACGGTGGAGAGGACGCTTTCGCATTTTTTATAAATTTAAAATAAAAGGTTGTGTGTTCCATTGGCTCGTCTTTAAAAAATATGACTTCAAAGCTGTGAAACCTACGCTGTTCAATAGTTATATTTAGTATGTTAATTTACATTTGGCTTGGGGATATTTCGGTGTGCTCCTATGTAGCAAAATAATCAAAAATTCGTTTAGGAGATATGAAATCATAGTTGAAATTATTTGTTTTATTTATTTAATCAAGTTTTAGACTTAAAATACATGCCTGGTTTCGGGCTGCACTGGGCAGGGGGCCTGTATTCCAGCAACTTCCAAATTATACATACAATTATTGACACATAGTACGTCATCAAGATTATAAAATAAAAAATACGTGCACGCATGCACCTTAATTCTAAGGGAAGGATTGTTAGTCTGAAGCAGCAAAAATTCTCCAACATATTCGTTCTGAAATTTCTAGATCAACGCGACAATTTTCAGTCTTTGTTTCCGTCGTCAGTTACGATGATTTCGAAAAAATATAGTTTTTAAAGAACACATGAAGAAAATGTATTTGAATGTGTTGTGATCATAGAGTATAAAATAATATAATATAAAATTGCATAATTAAATCACCTAGTACACAAAACGTACTTTTTACAATAGATGTTGTTTTTTTAAAATTCATTTCGTTCCACACCGAAGCTCTTCTTGTAATGAAGCTCGATTTATTTACTAAGATATTATACTTTTTAAGTATTTAGTTCTTAATTGTTTCAAAATTTACAAGTCAAATCGTCACCCCAGTTCTATCTTGTCGTAAGGTCAAAACAACAGTTTTGAGAAAAACGCAATCAAAGTTTGAAATCGATTTTCAATCTACAAGAAACAATATTATTCTTTTCCGAGTTAATGATAACATTCTATTTTTTTATTACGTCATTTGAAAGAGAAAAATTAGATTTACCTGTTACCGTTTTTTATAATTTTTATATTAAAGTTTGATAAAAATTGACGATACGACAAACATCCGAGACATTGTGACGAAAACTGACGATACGACAAAATGGAACTGAAATATCGGTTGGTATTTAAAGGAAAAAAGATGTCATTTGAATGTTTTTTTATTAATTGTTCGATTCAAAATAACAGGAAAAATTTATTATCATTTAAAAAAGTATATAAGAATTGAAATGATTTAAGTATTCGCCAACTTAATCTAAGCGATAAGGAAATCATTTTTTTGAAACTCTACCAAAAAATATTAATTCAAACAACAGAAATACTATAATAAATTATGATTTACAACTTCGTCTTCAAATGTAGCAAATTTATTTTGTGGTAACATAATTATAATTAATATAAATTAACTTTGTTTAAACCACTTATTTATTGAAAAAAATCAACATGTTTCAAAGCCAATGGCTTCTTCATCAGGAAAACAAAAATAATGAAAATAAAAATAATTATTTTTGTTTTCCTGATGAAGAAGCCATTGGCTTTGAAACATGTTGATTTTTTTCAATAAATAAGTGGTTTAAACAAAGTTAATTTATATTAATTATGATTTACAAGACTAGAGAAGCTTTTTGCTGGGGAAATAAGAAAATAATAAAGAAATGCTAAATAAAAAATTATAATAAAGGCAAAATCAATGATTTTTAAGTAAATCTTCGTAAAATATTTTATCTACCGGTGGCGTGCATGAAAATATTGATGCTAGATCACGTTTTTTCTTCAGTTCAAGACTTAATAATAATAATAATATTTGGATAATTTGTATATCGCCGCTTTCGTGAGTACCTACTCACCCCCAGGGTCGCACATCTTAAAATGGGAAATCTTAGGCCCGGTTGTTTCAAGTTCGATCAAAGTAAGCGTTCGGTTAAAGCATAGATTTTTACGAAAACGGATCGTCTGATTGGTGGAGAACGTAAAAATCTATGCTTTAAAAGAACGCTTACTTGATCCAACTTGAAACAACCGGCCCTTAAAAGGATTTTCACGTCTCAGATGTGTTTTTATAATTTATTATCTACGAATGATGTCAAATGCATGTTTGTCTTATATGTACTTGATGTTAAGTATATCATTTAGTTCGTACAGTAGCCGGCAAACATCTTGAAATTTTACGGCGTAGTGGGGGGAATATACGGCGCATATACCATTCGACCAAGGAGACCCAAAATTTGTCTTCTGCGCATTCCCCCACCACGCAAAAGAATTTCAAGAAGTTTGCCGACAACTGTATCTCAATTGCTTTATTTGAATATATGGAATAAAGGATAGCCCATCCACCACCAGCACTGTAATTCAAAAAGTCTTTTCGTTTTAATTGAAATATCTTTAATTTTACTTTTTCGTAGGTTATATTTTTTAATTTTTAATTGAATTAGAAGAGATACCGGGCCAGATACGACAATTGGAAACCCAAATTGAATGTTGCGTCAAGATAGAACTAACTTTTTTTTTTAATTTTGTATGAACATAAGATACATACGACAAGATAGAACTGATCAAACACCAAATTTTCAGCACATACGATAAAATGGAATTCTGTACCGACGAAACTAGAGTAGGTATGATAAAATGGATTGGAGCGATTTGTAGAGCGAGTCTCAAAGCTTCACGCTATCACAATAAGTCAAAAACGACGATTTTGACCTTAGGACTGGGGTGACGAAATGTATTGGAACCAAAGCGTGTACCAATAAATGTTCGCTAGTTTATGTCTATATATTTTGGTAGCCTGTGGTTGCGACTCATTTTGAATAAATGATTTGTGATGACTCGTCTTTTTTCATTCGAGCATAATTTTTTTTTCATTTAAACGAACATACGCAGAACGAGCGAAGCAACCTAGTCGAATAATCATCTTAACTTATTTCGAGTGTCTGTCTATCCGTAACTCGCTGGAATTATAACAACAATACCGACGATGACTAGTCGCCAGTGACCCCCCCTGCGCCACCCTAAGCAGTAACACCCCCCCCCCCAATTTTCTATGTTTTTTCTCAAGTGAAGTAAAGAAAGCCCTTCACTGATACATCATGATGGAAGAGCAAGGGGTCCACTAGTGACCCGGTACTCTGTTTGCCATTAGATAAGGCTAAGGCTAGTCGCCAGTGAGGCCCGGGCGCCCGAGTGTGACACGTCAATCATCACGCATCTCATACGACACGCGAGGGTCGTTATTAATTAATTTTTCACGGGTTTACGGCTGGTAAAAAAATAATAATGTATAATTTGTTATTTTTGAGGTATATACTCGTATATTTGTAATTATTTCACGCGGAATTATTATTTTCCTCTTCCCCTAAGCATTCTCGTTCAGAAAAACTCATTCATGTTTTTTTAAAGCCTCAGTTACGGTTCGGTTCGGCCGCGCTCCGAAACTTCAAAGGGCATTTAATTGGGACGAATTTGAAACACAGCCTTCGGGTAGAAGGGGCGCGGCGTCTCCTCGGTCTCGGGCCCGACGCGGCGACGTTTCTTCGCTCTTTGCCCGCATCCGCCGAGCGATGCGCTTTCGGCACGTCCGCGTCGGCGTTGTCGCGCGCAGCCGCCCCGGGCGCCCCCCCCCCCCGCCGGGCTCACTGCCGCCACCGCCGTCGGCCCCGCCGGACACTTGGCTGCGCCGTCCAACCCCCTTCCCTTAACCTTTCTCCCGATCGCCCGAATCTGCAAACCGTGTCCCCCAACCCAGATAGCCGAAACCTCGAGAAGCCTTCCCACCTTCCCGTCATCCGAATTCCCTTCCCCGGAACGCCGAAAAGCGGGCTTCCGTTTCTGCGGCTAGGCGCGATAACCTCCCCGAAGTGCTATCCGGAGGTACAATGTCGCCGAGTATTTTGCGAAATTAAAACGCCAAGTTGTGACAAATGTTGTGCCGATAAAGTGATATATTTCTACGTACATATTATTAGAAAATGTACACGCGTAAAATATTGCTCAAGTCAATTGTCAATAACTATATTGCATTTTCCCATTTTTACACTTTTTTAATAATAAACATCGTTATATCGAGTATCACCTAGATTAACCGTCGTAAGCTATACAAATAGATTTAAAACCATGTGGTCCTTCGGCGACTCGGAGATATACTCGATCGGAATGGTCCACCCGTCCAACAGCGCATCCTCAGGTAAGACATGCGTTATCAATTGTCCACTCGATCGTGTCACTCATTCTCTTTGTCGAGTTACCTCTTTTTTATGAATCGATAAATTGTGTTTTGTTTTTTCTTTGTCGAAAATTTTGACGTATCATCCGAAGAAGCGTGTGCAGCCGACCTCTCGCGCGCGGAGTGTCCCAAATTTGAAGACAATTGATTGGATTGATCCGACACTTGCGAGCGGAACGGACTCGTTCCACTTTTTATGTTAAATTTGTAGCTTCGGTTAATTTATCGAAAAACAGTTTTATTCCATTTTTAATGCGAGTATTAATCAAATGATAGACATGGTCAGATTCTATTTTTGTTTGTATTTATTATAAAGTAAAAAATTTGAATTGATTTATTTGCTTTTGTATTTTAATTAGATATAATTAATATTTTTCAAATACGTGGTCTAGTAAAAATGTACTTTAACGGTTTGCCTATTTTCAAATAAGCCAAAGTGCTTGTGCTGTTAAACAGAACTAAATAGGATGTCGGTTAGTAAAATTTGAATCCACATCTGAATTTTTCTTCAATGACAGACATCCTGACCCAAGGATGTTCACTGTATGGCAGATTGTATATAAATATTCTGGTACCATAATTTTCACCATGTTTATATACCACTCATTTAATTTACCATTCATTTAGGAATATCCTTTCGTAGGGATGTTTATACGGATTTAAAAAAAATATAGTTATAGTTAATAAGTATTTAAAAAATGTATTTATCGTGAAATTATCAATTACATTTATATTATATGGACGATAGAGTAAATAGTGAACAAATTAGGAGCGAACAGTATTGTCGATATAATTAAGAAAGATTCGTTAAGATGGTCAAGGCATATATTTTTAACAAAGTATAAAAAAATTAACTCCAAAATAAAGCATTAAGAATTACTAGCAGTTAAGTAATCGGCATGTGATGCTCAAAATAATGCTAGAACGTTTACAAACAATGACATTTAGACAAATAATTACATTTTATTAAACTCTACTTACCTACATATATATAAAATTATAGTGGATACGACAACTTTAAATTCTTAAGAAAAATAAAAAAAAAAAACAACATGAATATTACCACTGCACAAGTGAAATATGATTATATTTTACAAAGAAAAGAAGATCGCAAATTTTAATGTTGAATTAAATTGTATACGAAACAACCGTGGGACATTAGGGATAAAGAAAATGTAACAACTTTTAAAAGCAAGATAAACACAAATAATAAATAAAATTAAAAAATATGGAATGTACGAGCGAGGAGAGAATGTTACAGAAATCATATTCTGACGTGAGTATTTGATTCAACAACAGAGAACGCCTGCGAAAAACGCTGCATCTGAAAACTGCGTATGGAGGGTGTTTTTTCTTTGTCTAACACAACGTTGATCGTTGATGTTAAGCAAAGTCGAAGTCGAGAGATTTTTATATGAGTCAGAAGCATCGATAATAATCGACGAGCCTGCATGAAAATATGTGTGAAAGGGACAAGCATGGTATTTCTATTTAAGAAAGACAATCGAATTAGTATGTATAAGCCGTGCGTACGAGACACTTTGTTGTGTTGGTGTTTATACCCGTAAACACCAACGCAACGAAACAATGCGCGTCGTACGCGTGGCTTATACATAGTAATTCAATTGTCTTTCTTAAATTGAAAGAGCTTCTACATGCATGTCAGAAGTCAGAATAGTGTGTTCTATTCTCTCTTTGTCTACGATCCTTACCTTCCTATTCTATCCTTACCTTCTCCTGCTATGAAACGGCATAATGGCAATTTAAAATTAGTCTTCTAATTAGTAAAAATTAATAATTTACATTTTTTAAAACTAAATTAGCCCGCCAATCCTACATGTTGAATTAAAATTCAGTCCATCATGATGAATTAAAATAAGCTACAAAAAATCAGGGAATAAGTTCATATTATGACATTATTTTTGTCTTTCAAAGATTTTTATTTTTTTGTTCTTTCACATACGTATTATATATATATGTATTCATTTAATTTAAACTAGAGACATTTTACCCAGAGCCATATTGAGCGCCCCTAAAAAACAAATTTTAAAATGTATCCAAAAATATATTTATTTTTATAATAATACTCTTCTTGCTTTTTTGTTTGTATATCAATTACCTCATAAAAAATAATAGTCATAAAGTTCAAAGGTAAATTATAGAAGTCTTACAGAGGCGAAGCTATTTATATGGGAAATGTGTATGCGAAGTCTTTACAGGGTGGCCTTCGTGAGCTGGGTGAAGAGATCACTTTACACAACGCAACATTCGCCAATTCCTTAATTCCAGTCCAGGCCAGGAAAAAATCCAGTAATTGTGTTCTCATATTGTTAAGTTAAAAGAGTTTCGGAGCCCCTATAAATTTGGGACCACAGCCACAATAGCCTCGTAGTAAATCCGGGTCTGATTTTACGCTATCCAGTATTTATATTCCCTTTGTTTTTCAAACTGAGGGAACAAAGGAAATGTAAATAGTAGTATCAGTTTTAGTGTACTGAAAAAATATAGGTGCTGTATAATTTGATAGTTCTTTTGACATCGATTTCTTATAATTGTGTTTAATAATTATTAGTGTTGCACCGAATGTCGAATTCGGCCGAATGTTCGGATTAAATATGTGCCGAAGCCGAAATTCGGTTAAATTTCGCGCGCTTTTGCTCGATGACCACTGACCAGGTCAGATCGCCATCACGAAAATACTTAATTGTAATTGTTTATTGACTCTGTGTTTTTTATTTAATTAAGCGGCACAACGTAGTTCTGGATAGTTCTGATAGAATAATATATGTTAAAATTGATTATTTTATTTTATTAAAGCATATATATTGTTGATACTTGATGTGGTTTCTTTTCTAGAGAATAAAAAACATGATACGTTCATACGTTACCCATTTACTTATAAATCAACATTTTGCCTAGATTTCATTTAAAATTAAATTTCTTTAACTTTTCCATTTCTTATTTATGTTTATGTTAATTTATATAGCGCCATTTTTGCGTAAGAGACGCTTCAAGGGCGCTTTACAGGTGCGACATCTCGAAAAAATTAGTTTTTAGGCTCTTCTTGAAGTGTTCCTGGTTCTCCATAGATCGCAGCACTGGAGGCAGTTGATTCCACATAGCTGGGCCCGCAAAGCTGAAAGCACGTTCCGCAAACTTGGTGGCTCCAGGTCTCCTTGGTACTACCAGCCTGCAGAGTACCTCCAATTTGGCTGACCGCGGTGTGAGCCGCCTTCCAGTGATATTGTCTGGGATACAGAGGTCGAAAATACTGTGGTGCTCTTCTTTGAAGACTTTTGTACACCATCAGAGAGAGTTTGAAATTTATCCGCTCTGGCAGGCGAAGCCAATGTAGCTACTTCAGCATTGAGGATATCCGCGAGAACTTTGATGCCTTGAATATAAACCTCGCCGCAGCATTCATTGATTGAAGTCTATCGAGCTGAGTCCTAGGCTGTCCTGCATAAATTGAGTTACAATAGTCCAGCCGCGAGATGACGTACGCACTAATCAGTGACTTTGCTGCGTCTGGGGGAAGGCATTTTCTTACAGACTTGATCTGTCTTAAACCATGGAAACCTGCGCTGACTATAATCTTATTTCTAAGGCTTAGATATTTCTCTATATTGATTCCCAGGAGCTTTACCTGTGACGAGGGTTTAATTATGATGCCCGTCGTCAGCAGAATCATCGGCGTGTCATCCAAAAAATGTACTCTCCTTGATGTTGCTGTCCACATTATTCAGGTTTTTCAGGATTCAGCGTCAATCTATTCGAAGACATCCACCTTCCAATACCCTCAATACATATTGCCATTTTGACCTTCAGGGCATTAGCTTCGCTTGGGTGATCCTACTTATTTAATATTTACAACCATCTAAACTTACAATATTTACAAGTTTAGATGGTTGGATGGATGTTTGTCAATCACGCCAGAACTAAACGGATCTGGATGAAATTTGGCTCAGAGATAGATTATTATCTGGAAAAGTACAAAGAATACTTTTTGTCCCAGTAATAGGTTTCTGTAGGATGAAATCGAAGTCGCTGGCAAAAGATAGTTAAATAAAAAACTACCGAAGTTCGGTAGATTTAAACGAAGTTCGGCAGATTTAAACGATATTCGGCCGAAGACGAAGTTCGGTAAAAGTTGCCGAAGTTCGACTATACCGAATGTGAAACGAATTTCGGTGCATCTCTAATAATTATGTCGACAATACAAATCAGATTTCACAAAATCAAGGGTTAAGTTTTGGTTTTGGTATTTTTTCACAATTTAATTTATTACTCTTTAATTTTTCATTTAGTCCGTATGACTTTGTACAGGGTGTAACAGAGCTAGTCCACAATATTTTACAGGAAGATTCCTGCTTTAATTATGAGTTGAAAATGTTCAAGCAACCATGACATAATATCAATAGTTATGGAGATATGCGATATCAAAGTTTGCATTTTTTTCAATATTTCTGACATATTTTTTTGTAAAACGTTGTATTATCATTACAGTAACTACAGTAATACATGTCAAATAAAATGATAAAAACTTCCAATTCGATTTGGAAAAAACAATAGAAATTTTTCCAGGGTTTTAATCATTTTGTTTAACTTTAAATTACAGTAATGATAATTCAACATTTTGTAAAAATAAGTCAGAAATATTGAAAAAAAAAAGCTAACTTTCTTTGTTGCGTAACTCCATAACTATTGATATTCTAGTTCTACTACTAATGATAACTAGTTCTGTTACACCCTATATATGTACGACTTGCTTTTAAAGAATGTACAAATTGATCATTCGCACCTGTATATAAGATATAAATATAAGACTAAAATAAATAATAATAAAATATAAGACTAAAAAAATGGTTTTATAACATAGCCCGCTATACGCGACCTAGGTAATATCAATAGTTATGGAGTTATGCATCAAAGAAAGTTAGTTTTTTTTCCATATTTCTGAATTGTTTTTTACAAAATTTTGAATTGAATTGAATCAACGATTCGATTCGTATTAGCCGTAACAGGCAGTTTTTTGCGGGAACAAAATCTTGCTCTGCAATAAGAATCCGCAAAATTATTAAAAATTTAACAATTTTACCTTCCAGCAATAACACTTTCTCATCCATTTTAATCCTCTAAAGTGGTCGATCTCTGTATCTCCGTATAAAAAATTCCTACAAGTTTCGATTTTGAAACAAAATGCCTGCTCAAACCTAATAAATAATGTATCCAGCACGTTGCGCCGAGAGACGGAAAATCTAGCTGAGAATTTTGATAAATCTCTATGAATCTAGGTCGTAAAGAATTTATATCCGGGATATATTCTGAAACTCCTCAGACTTAACATTGTTCAAGAGTTTCAATTGTCTCAAAAATTATGGAAAATGAATTTTAAAAATATAAAATAATATGTATGGAATATGTTTTTAAAACCTTAATTTATTTTTAAAAATCAAAGAAAATGAGATAACAAAACATGTAATTTAAATTGAATACTCGCATATTGTTTATCTATCGCTCTATAAATTACACATTTTTTATTTTATTTATTTATTTATCTTCATCTTGTTACATGACATAGGAGATGGAGCCGCTCATCTCACTAGGAAGAACCTGTGTCGAGATGAGCAGCTGAACATCTTTTCTTTTGTCGATGAATTTTGTTGGTTGAAAAATATGTAAGTATGTACTTATTTATTGTGTCGATCAACGATATTCCACATCCAAAATTATCTTGATATGCAAGTGCGCTTTTCTTTAAAATTTTGTAGTGAAATATTATTATTCTTGAGTGACGTAAGATTTGGAGGATGTAATATACAGGGTGTCTCACAGCTAGTAGCAAAAATTTCGGGAAAGTCTTCTTGATTCAATTTTGAATAGTAAATATTCTTTACATTTTTGGTGAAATTTCTGACTTCTGCATAACGTTAGACTACCGCTACAGTAAATTATATTGAATAATAAAAATTCACTCGCTTTTTCATGTTAAAAAAATGATTGTATTCTTATAAAATATTTTTTGTAAGATTTTGATCATTGTATTTGACTTGTATTAAAATGAATAAATTTACTTTAATGGTTGAACAACGTTTTACAGAAGATAAGTTAGAAATATTGAAAAAATTCACATTTTGTATTTGTCTATCTCCATATTAGGACATTGTTCCTTGAACATTTTCGACTCATAATTTAGGCAGGAATCTATCTGTAAAGGATTGTAAATTGGCTATGTTATACCCTGTATATATTTCTTCAGACACCATTGTCACTTATAGGGCTGTAAATTCTACGAAGAATTTTTCTTTTAAAATGTGTAGAATCATTTATCGCATTTCATTTCATCAGTATCGCAAGTTTCCGACATGCACACAAGCACGGCTCTTTAAGTGTTTTATATAGAAAAAGGCTTTAGTCTTTTTGAGAGTTGACGTGACTTGATTTGGCGAATAAAGCCAAAATAGCGTCTATTTGCTAGCAATATGTATTATATATCTCTCTAATCGTATGTACTTTTGGTAGTACTTACGTATTTACCAGTGAACCGCGATATGGTAATCTCTCAACAGAATCAAACATTTGATGTGGGTCTCCTATTGTTAATTCGGCCAACCAGTATGAACTTGCTTTTGGCCTCATTTATCATTAATCAAAGCGATAATATACCCTTATAATCCCCGACGACCATCCAATCGCAACGTTAAAATTATTGTTAGCCACCACGGAGTATATAATTTACTCGTATGTATGTACAACCTCCCAAATATGTTGTGTATTGTCGATAGCATACCACCGTTCGCAGGTTATTTTCGCAGATTCTGCCGTTATTTGTTTTTGCTGGTCGATACAAGACAATACATAGATTAGGTATTCGGATTCCCGACCAGAAAATATTAATTTATTATTGTAAAGATTTTTTATTTTCTTACTAAAAGACGGGTACCTACTTTTATTGGTGAAATCAATCGAGGATTCATTCAATAATACGTAGTTTTTGTAATAGGTTAGTAGATCGAATAAAAAAGTTTTATTTTTTAAACTTGATTTAAAAATCCTGGCACGATCAGATACTACAAATATTGAAGGATTGCCCTGTTAAAAGCCTCAACAACCGTAGAGCATGCATAAGAGGGTGTATGAATGTAGCCGAAACAAAAGTGGTCTGCCAAGATAAAAGAAAAATAAATAATCTCTAAGGATAAAGATGAAACTATCATTGTATTGAAATTGCTAGTTTTAAAATGAATAACTTGATATCTCATAGTCTTACTAGAATTGAGGGCAGTAGAGCTTTTATGATTTTTATTTCGTTTTGTTTTCTTATAAATAAATATGTTAAAAGATTCTCTGCACGGTATCCATAGTACTTTGAAATATAGATTTCATTCCTTTGCTGAAAATAAAAGTGAAATTCAGTTTACCTCATTCCACTTATTTCTATATTTTGAATATAAAAGTCATCAAATCTAGATAATTGTCATGGTGTCGTCGATAATTTATCTTCAGTATTAGTATTTATATGAAAATAGTTAATTTTCAAACTTAAAGGTATTGTTGTCATAATCTGTACATATGGTGTAGTGGTCATGACGCTCGCCTAGTGATCTGGTGGTCGGTGGTTCGAGCCCCATTCCAGGACACTAGCAAGTTAGTCTTATTCTCATAAGAACAAGTGTTTAGCTTATTTTGAGAATAGTAAAAATATTGACGCGACACGCATTTCGAGTTCGCATCTCTATTTAAAAAAAAAAAGAAATTTATTGTAGGTACGCCTGTCTGTCTATTTTTTATACAATCCTACATCCTTTGACCGACCTAAACCAAATTTTGCATAGTTACCCCCTTCGCAAAAGATAGGTAGATCTCTTACCATTTAAGAAAGACAATCAAGTAGGCACTTTGTTTCGTTGCGTTGGCGTTGAAAGAGGTCTACCCTACTCTTGGCCTCCCCGTGATGTAAATGTACATTATTTCGAATGCTATTCGTTCCATTTTATACTTAATTGCACTCTAGGACCCTAAGGAAAATATAGTTACCATACCGCAATCCCCAGAAAACCCCCTCGCTTTCGTGCCAAATTTTTGCTTACATCATGCGCAAAATTAAGCCACCCCTCTCCCATCCTCCATAACTTCTCCCTGCACCCGGGCAATGCCGGGCACGTCGTTCTATATATTAATGGTCTCAACCTTAACTAAGTAGGTATGGTGGTTCACTCTTGCAAGCGGAATAGCTTGGTAGTCTCGATAGTAGTAGACCTTTGGCGATGAAACTTACATATTTGCTGTAAGCAAAGGCAGCAATATCAACAAAAAAAAAAGATTCTAGTCATCAAGGATTATTAATTTATAATGTACTGAATTAGAGATTTTTTTTAAAAAATTATTAGAGACACTAATAGGATAATAGGTACATGATACTCTGATAATAAACATAATAGTGAAGACTATGCCCATTATCCCAATTACAAGTGTCTTCGGCACGCTCTAGTAACATGTATTTATGCAATTAATTATATTTAACATGTACATTTATGTGCATTGTATATTTTGTGTTTGAATGTAGTGCGATTAGTATTTAATGGATCTATAGGTTCATGTCATCGTTATTTTATAGGAAATTTAGCCTAAATTTGTAGGAAACATGATTTTGGAAGGGATAATCGTAACATAAAATCGATAATTCAGTAGGTACATTCTAAATTAGTAATCCTCAGTGACTGCATTCAAAACATTTTTTAAATTTTTTGGATATTGCTGCCTTTGCTTTTATACCCCACATATGTCGTGTGTGTGCTGCCGGAACGGTGGTACTTCACGTATTTTAATAATTTTATGATTATGTCTCATCGTTGCTAATTGGTTGTTTGTTCCCGCTTATTTGTCATGATGCGGCAGATCATTACTCGTTTTTTAAGTAAAGTATGTTTTTAACATTGAACATAAGTTTTACGGAAATGCTGGACGTGGTCGCGCAGCGAGCATCATTGGCTGGTCGACGACTGACGATTTATTTTTGATAGTTATTTCACAACGTTAGTTAATATGAACATCCGCGTAAAAACATATGAAAAATTAACAAAACATTTTGTATAATTTATACTATTTTGTACTATAACAAAATTATTTGTGATTTTTAAAGGTTATCGAAACAATATCACCGGCCAGTAGGTACTTAGCAGCGATAACCAGCGAAATTGGCCTTTTCCTGCTAGTTACATTATTATGTAAGATCGTTATTGAGACCTAAGTCCCGCGAACCACCGTTCAAGAAGGCAATAAATATTTAATCCCAAGCACACCCACATTTCTTATTACACTTGCCAACGTGTATGCATGACATGTTTGGATATGAAAAAAGCTTTATCGAACCGCAGTTGCCCTTGTGGGTCTCTTTCCCATCCATTATATGAACCGTCGCTACATCGTAGCAGGAATTTTGCCAAAAATATCTGTTAAACTTCAAATGGACGTCTTATTTTTGCTAGCGTGTAGCACTTTATTCTTACTTATTACTTTATTCTGTGTGACTTGAATAGTTGAGTATCTGACATAACGCGGTACATGATGTCATAATACAAGTGTGTGCCTATTTGACGAGCTTTAAGGCAGGATTCTAATTTGGGCGCTCGAAAAAAGGTTATTTTTATGAATTTTTTATGAGATTACGAATAAGATATTGATGTAGGGTTTATAATGCTTAATAGATACACTCTTGAAATACTCTAATATTTAAAAAAAAAATATATGCCCTTTTAACATACAAAAACACCATTTGAATATAACGCCTCGTTATAGGTGGGTCTGCGCTGGCGTTGAAATTTAAAAAATGGGCCATCTAAAACAGATTTTTTTTTAATTTTTAGGTTCAATATATCAATTTCAATATATCAAAGCAACCGACTGAACTCACTGTATTCATCACGTGGATTTCACAATAGGCATTGAACCTGATCAGAGGATTCGTCATCAAATGCTTGTATTAATCTCGATTTCATCTCCGTTTTATCATTTTCACCTATAATCCTTATCGCACGCCTTCCAACACTCTATATTAGAAGCATCAAACTCTGCATCGTATCGTTGTCAGTAGCGAAGAAACACTTAAGATGTGTCGCGTCGTCTGTATTGACAACGTCAGAGGGCACCGTGTCGATAGATTGCACGCCATTCACAAATTAAAAACTTAACGTCTTTCATAAAATACAATAAAATTGTGCCGATACTGATGTGAACCAAAAAAGAGCACTATTTTACGTGACTGAGCAACGAAAAAACAGAATTGCTGGATGAAAATGAAGACTATCAATAACAACTACAAATGCGATGCTGAAAAGAAAATGAAAGCGATGGCGCGTAATTTAGTAAGTTCGTTTACCGACCAATTTGCTTTACGACCAGGTGATTAAGTTAAGACTAATGATAATTCATACTTTATATTAACTCTTTTTCACACTGGTTTATCATAAAATCAATACGATAATGTTATGTCACATTTTGTCAGTTTTACATCACTTATTGATATGCCGCACGAATGGTGCGCATCGATTCAAAATATTTGATAAATATTTAATTTGTGGCAATCGTTTTATTATGAATTACCGATCAAAATGGTTGTATGGAGGCTCATCTTTAGAAGATTATATAGCTCTTATAGTCATACAAATGATCACTATATGAGTTTCGCAACAGTGATTGAGCCTCGTGGCATTAAAAAATATAAAAAAATCTAATAAAATGGGGTTAATAATTAAATTGAATCAGAAATCAAACTTTGCATTGCTTCCATTATCGTGACAGTATAAATGACTGCACAAAAACACCATGGTGGAATCCTGACGGCTTTCTGCCATGGGGTAAGATTAAGGGCCTGTTTTTTGTTCAATAGTAACAGAGAGAAGAGGGGACCCACTACGCATCCGTTCTATGATCAATAGCTCCCATATCGGCCCTACGATCAATAGTAATAATTAAGAAAAAATAAGTAAAAAAAAATTGATGACATGCTTTTACACGCTTTCTTTGCATTCATTCGTTATAGATTTAACATCGCCCGTGCAGTATTCTAATTTAAATGCTAACTTTTACTTCTTCTTCAAATGTAGCAAATTTATTTTGTGGTAACATAATTATAATTGATATAAATTAACTTTGTTAAAACCACTTATTTATTGAAAAAATTCAACATGTTTCGAAGAAGCCATTGGCTTCGAAACATGTTGAATTTTTCAATAAATAAGTGGTTTTAACAAAGTTAATTTATATCAATGCTAACTTTTACGACTGAGCGCTTAATACTAATGGGAAAATATTAATTATAATCGAAATAATGGCCAAATCATATCGAAAATGATTTAATGATGTATAGTCATCCATTTTACGTAAATGTTGAAAGTTTCAGAGCTCTAGCTACGCGGGAAGGGGGAAAGCACATCTTTTTGCGTTTTACACCAATGAAATAATCCCTTTTCGCTTATTATTATTATTATTATTACTACTACTGATAAAACAACTGGCTCTTATCAAATAACGCTGAACTCACCATAATGAAATAAGTTTTCCCCCGAGAATATGATGCGGTAAGCCGCGTAAATTTAAAATACACATTACAATTTCCTCTATGACTTGCTCTGACCTCGCCTCGCCTTAGCTATCTCCAGGGCCAATCTCTTAGCTAAATTGATTTTAGATGTGAATCTTCACTTACGGTCACTTGTAGGTATGTTGTGTTATGTGGAATTTGTATCTGAAATTCTGAAAACTAGTTCCAATTAAGGAAGGATTCTGTAGCAATATTTTGGAAGCACTGTACATTCGACATTAGGGGAGAACGGGGGAATGGGAGACAGTGAGTAATGCGAACCATTTCCCTATACGTACGTCAAGGACATTGTCTGCGAGGGGACACTCCTCTTGATGTTTGAAAAATTAGTTTGATGCGCCAGTTATTTTAAGTTATAAAGTAGGTTTGGCCCACATTCTCCACAGGTGTGGGCAATGAGAGCCAAACCTACTTTATGGAAAAATGATTGTCATTTTTACGCCTTTTTAGTGTTAACCAAAGTTGGGTTTTGTTAGCTTTTCGTGTGAACTAAAGCACCATTTGATAAAGTTAATGTTTATTTTTTCTATAATTATAATTAATAGAAATAAACTTTGTTTTCACCACTTTTGTATTGAAAATATCAACATATTTCAGAGCCCATTGCCCCTTCGTCAGGGCCATGGGCTCTGAAAAATGTTGATATTTTCAATACAAAAGTGGTAAAAACAAAGTTTATTTCTATTAATTATATTAATAATGTCACCACAAAATTATTTTGCTGTTTTTGAAGAAGAATTTATTTTTTTCTATTAAATGTATTTTCCTACAAAATAAAGTGCACTGGCCTCAAGGATCAGGCAGATTAACTTTTTCTCTGGGCCCAATGTTAACAGAGTTACGAGTTTATAATTTATGAAATTATATGGGCGAGTATACGTTTTTTTTATTATGTTTGGCCCTGTAAAACATGGAAAAAATGAGAATATTTTTTTCTCAAAAACCAAAGTCTGTTTCTCAAGTCTTTAAACATTCGGCAATTTAAGAAGAAGATGGCAGGATAGTTAATAAACTTAGCCGAGATACGTTCATTGGCATTTTCCATTAGTTGTGTCATGAGACCATCTTATACAATATACCTAATTCACTGCCACCTAAAAATATTCATTTCAATCAAATTCATGTTAAATACTAGAATAACTAAACTTGGCCTATTTGTTAAGTTAAGATATTTTACTTACGAGGGGTGAATGTATGTGTTTGTTTGTTTGTATATTTTTTTATTTAGTTGTGAAAAGAACACATTTTTACATCTAGTAATTAAAACATAAATTAACATAGCGAAAAAAATTAACCCATAAAAACCAAGTTTTTATTGTATTCCCTTTTTCACTGAAACATGTTTCGCGCCTACTGCACGCGTCGGGCTCATTACTCATTTGTATGGATGCCGATATGAAAAAACATTAAAATTTCGAAAAATCCATAAGTTTTACTATAATTATTAATTTTTTAAAACAAAAAATTGTTAGATCATTTTTATCGTCACCACGAGTCTGCCTGCAAAGTTTCAGCTCGATTGGATCACGGAAAAGGGTTAAAAGTCGATCCAAAGTTTTTTGGCAGACAACAGACAAACAGACGCTGTGAGTTAAAAGAAAGGGAGTAATAAACATAAATATTCCAAAAATATATCAACGTAAATAATCATAAATAGAAACACATTTACACATCTGGCATGTTATATGTTGTGCGCGTAAATTATTCAAAAATCATTCATTAACGTATTTAAAAAAATATTATATTCTTGTAGACCTCTTTCTCTTATTTAAGAAATACAATCGAATTAGTATGTGTAAGCCGTGCGCACAACGTACATTGTTTCTTTATTTTGGTATTTTTGGGTATGTATAAACACCAACACAACGAAACAATGTGCCTCGTACACACGGCTAACACATAGTTACTCGATTGTCTTTCTTAAATGGAAAGAAGTCTACCAATTATTTCGTGTTGACTGATTTCTACCGTATTATTGATACACGACCAGGGGCCAACAACGTATATAGACGTGAACTTACGTAAATTTCTTAATACACAACTTGGTGCCTCGACTGGTTCCAATACGTTTGACTTGTTTAAAAAAATTACAATGAACTTGTAAATTTTAAAACAATAATTGTGAATAGGTCAAACTAAATACCCTTAAAAAGTTTAATTAATGTCTTAGTAAATAAGTAAAGCTTTATCACACGAAGACGTTTTTACTTTAAGAGACTCCGTTTAGAACGAAATTTTTAATTTAAAAAACATCTATTGTAAAAAAATACGTTTTGTTTACTATGGGATTTAATTATGCAAGAATAAGTGCTTTAACTGCGATATTAATGTGTCTTTAAAATACGCAAAGGCGGACATTCTCCGCTGTGACCCAACCCCCTTCCCTTAAGTGCGGGCATGGTTCATCTCTGTAAATTTTATTATAACTCCCGTGAAAATGGTAAATAATTACATTCCAGAATCCGTGAAAGAATCCGCTTACACAACGTTATTGTCGTCATGAAGTAGAAGGCTTTTTTATTTGCAGTTACCTCTATTTAGGCTTTCAAGCTCCATTTCCAAGAATTAATTGGACCCAAGTTGGAAATGGGGTTAGGGGTTGCGGAAGTATGAAAACCTAATGGAAACATAATTGTGAGCAATCTTGGCAGCCGACCCAGAGCTCGATCGCTGATTGAGCCTTATCACGTTTCTACCCTTACCTACTAATCGAAGTTCCCATTACTTGTAACACACACAAACTCACACTGGTATTTAAAACGCAAAACGTGGCGTGACGAAAGCTGGGCGAGTTCTCCCGTTAATTAGCGTTGTCCACTCCTTAATCTGAAGCTTCTCAACATTTTTACCAACGCACTCCCTATCACATCTGAATTAAATTTGCGTGAGGAAACCTATTATGTCAATGAGGGTAGTGGTGGTGTTTGAACCGGTGACACACTAACAGTTATTTGAGATTTCTATCTGATTGTTTCGATTTGGTGGTAACATTTTTATTATAAACCACATGAACTGTCTTATGATAAAATAATGTATCTGCCGCGACCACAATTGCATCTTCTCGGTTTGCGTTATTTAATAAAATTACGCTTTGAATTATCTTCACTTGTCTGATAGTGAGAAATCTTGTTTGCCAGCAATCACTGTGAAATTTGGCAGAGAAGCGTATTGATAATGACGATACTATTATATTCATTCATTAGTTTTAAAATATCAGTTTATTATTCAAAAAAATACTTAATATGCTGACGCGTTATTTTATCGGACATTGTACATGCGTGTGACGTTTAAGTTTTGAGGTTAAATAACATTCGAATATTGATTGTACATATAAGTTGATTGTATTCTATAGTAAATTGTTTTGTATAATAAATTGTAAATGTACTTTTTAATAAAATTAAAAATGCCAAGAAAAGTTTTAAATTGGTTGTATTAATTTCATCTATATGAGATTAGAATTGTTTTTAAGATTTAATGTGACAAAGATTAAAAAGTAGATAATATTCTTCTTTGTCTTTGCAACTTCCCGCTTTAAATGGGGTGGGCTCACCTAAACAATCTGCGCCAAGACGGGTTAGGTTAGGTTAGGTTGATGATTCGGGTAATGGGTTTTTTGTGTCAGTTTCACCTTGCTGGTCCACCATGTCAGCGGGGGGCATCCTCTTCATCTTTTAGGGGGAAGGTGGTTATGGTTATAGGGTTTTTACGGCTGATTGCCACTAGTTCATGAATAGTTGAGTTGTTCACTAGCTCGGGATGGCATTCTATCCGCCGCCCGGGAACGCTGTCTCTAGGGAATAATACTACCCCGAGATAATAATTATGTTAAAAAAGAACACGTTTAAATTATATCATATTCGTGTATCAAACACATTATATTAATTTGTCAATAAAATCAAAAGCGTGGGACGCTTTTTCTCAAATCCCAACAATGGCAATCTTACTTTTAATGCATCATTATTTCTTCGCGTGAACAAGAAGAAAGTGCCCCACGCATTTGATTTTATTAACATACGCATGTACTGTGATCGCTCTTAGTACTTAGCTCTTAATACTGGCTGTAAAAAAATATCTTCTCCTTTTTAGTATTTTTATTCATAAACTAGCTGTTCGTATCCAGCGTCGCACGGGTTAAGGATTAAGTTGAAAAAAAAATTGTGGGAGAAACAAGGGTTCCATTATTTTGCAAAGCCTCTAATTAAAACAACAACATTTAATCAAGGCTGGGTTGGATAGGATGTCTAGGGAAGAAATGTGGCCTATTTTTTTCATCGGGAATATGTACGCAAAATTTAGGTCCAATCGGTCAAGCATTGTAGATTTGTACAGAAAATATCTGGGGGAGGGGATGGATTAGAGGGGGAAGGAGAAATGTCATCTATATTACCCGACTGGTCAAAAGGTACCGATTTTCATGGAAAATATATCAGGGGAGGGGATGGATTAGAGGGGGAAGGAGAAATGTCATCTATATTACCCGACTGGTCAAAAGGTACCGATTTTCATGGAAAATATATCAGGGGAGGGGGCTTTCACCTAAGTTACCCACCGAGTCCCTAAGAATACGTGTCAAAATTTGAGTTAGATCGGTCAAACGGTGTAGATTTTTACAGAAAATATATCTGGAAGTGGTGGGGTAGAGAGGGAAGGGGAATTGTCGCCTACATTACCCACCTAGTTCTAAAGAATAAGTTTGCAAATTTTGAGTCTGATCGGTCGAACGGTAGAGATTTGTGTATCAGGGCTGGGGAAGGGGTAAAGGGGGAAGGGGGGAAATGTCACCTATGTTATCCGCCAGGTCCTGTAGAATAAGTTTCCAAATTTAAAGTCCGATCAGTCGAATGGTACAGATTTGCACTGTAAATATATCAGTGGGAGTGGAACGGGTAAAATGGGGGAGGGATGTTGCCTAAGTTACCCGCCGCGTCCTGTGCATAATTTGAGTCGAATCGGACAAACAGTGTAGATTTGTATAGAGAATAGACAGTCATGCGTTGAGATTTATAGGTATAGATTTGTAGAAGTTTGTTATTGTATTTAATATTGTAATGCAATATTAATGGTTGTTATGAACCTCGGAACAATGTCGTTTAAAACGATAAAATATTGAAAATTAGTCATAGATAGTATACATAATGTTCTTTATTTTGAAATATCGCGATATAATTGGCTGCACTATTTCTAATTCTTCTCATCGCCATCGGTTCAAACATTTTATTTAAGCGTAGACAACCGAATGTAATAAAAAATTTGAACTTGAAAAATGTTATATCTAAATATTTATCAATATTGAAAGGGTGGATGCCGGCGCCTTTTTTTTCAAATAATTTGTGCGAATTCGAATGCAACGTTGTATCAAAAAGAACTTTAGCAGATTTGAGATTTTAGACAATCGAACATTTACATTTTTATTTACATAAATAAATAATAGGTAGGGTGGAGGGGCCAGCTTTAAGATATTTTTTGATATTTTTAACTTTAAGATATTTTTTTGCAACTTTGCCAACTTTGCATCACTACGAACTCAAAAATAGTCAGAAACGATTTTTTTTAATTTTCCCACATAGCACATTCATTACTCTTTTGAAAATGTAGAAAAAAAAAAAATTTAATATAATTTAAAATAGAAATATAAATGTGAAATATGTCCAAATGTGCCAGTTTTGGCCACTTTTGATATAGTTTTGGCCATGTCATTGTGCCAGTTCTGGCCACTTTAGTTTTTATAAGGTTTCTTAATATTTAGAATAAAAATAAAACAAGATAGGTAAGTAACTATAGGAAAATTATGAATTTTATTATAATTATGATCTTGTCGTGCCTAAAGGTAAAGAATGAGTTAACTTTTAATGCCACACAATACCCGGACAGATCAATTCGAATAGATAAGAAAGAATTTTCTGCTTGTAATTTTCTGCCATATGTATCTGGCCAGGGTCCATCATTCCGAATGGCCGTGAAAACCTGAGAACATTTTTAGAAAGAAATTTAGTCCCTTTTGTGGAAGCGGGTAACGACATTATCATTTTAATACTATTTTCTGCAACAGATGCCAGATTAGGTATTTGTGGCATAACAAATGTATTAGGTAATCTTCATTCCTTTCCTGAGATAAGTTATTTCACAACCATTATCATTGTCTTCCGACGCAACAGAGTACAATATTTTTACTACTTTTGAATTTTACTAATGCTCCTTCTTTTGGACTTCTTTATAATTCTTCATTTTCCGAAGATCTTGATTTTGATAAATCCACAACTGTTCCTCATTTGTTGTTTTTTTGTTAAGAATGTTCTAAGGTTTTCACGGCTGCTCAGAATATTTTGGTTTTGTTCAAACTGACAGCTTTTTTCTTCATTTTATCTTTTCTTAATTGTTTTTCTCTTCCTTGTCTTCCATTTCTGCTTCTTTAACTGCCATTATAGAACTTGCCAGAAGAAATATACTCTCTTTTACGCATAGTATTACTACTTTTTTCTTTGGCCAGACTACACTTTTATTAACTAAATATATGGCCTTGGCGGTTGTAATAATAATAATTTGTGAAGTAGAGCCAACAGAAATATAGTTACGAGGCATAAATTGTCAGATGATTTTGCTTGAGTGGACAATTCATTCTGAACATCATTTGTTGAAGCTGCAAATGAATTTATTTTTGGAATGGGTCTTCTTGAACTGGTACTTTGTGCAGAACATTACTTATTGGATCCACTGTTGTAGTTGAATTTAAATCAATGGTTGACGCATCAAAGGACAACTGAGTCTCATTGAGGATACCCACTTTTTGAGAAAGTGTGTTAGAAGAATTCAACTCATTCGAAGATTGTACTCTTCCTAACTGCTGAACTGAATTATCATCATTAAAAGCTATCCATACTGTATATAGCATTGATACTTCAGTACAACTAGTCTAATCTAAACCATTTTGATAAATGGAAACTCCAGGAAAGTTGACTTGTTGACTTATTTTTATGGCCATGGTTTTTATAATCGAACTAGCCGTAACCCATCAAAAATGATGATACTTTTACATGTCAGTTCGGTTTGGTTAAAAAAAAAATTTTTTTAAATAAAAATGTATGAAAAAAGCTTTTTTAAAAAATGTTAGAAAAAATAAATTCTCAAGAAAAAATTTTTAAAAAAAAATTTCAAAAAAAAATTTACTATAAAAATGTTACCGACTTTACACGAAGTTACGCGGACGGACAAATGATTGACAAATGACAAAAATGATTACAACGAAATTATTATAATTGGGATATCATCGTAAATACCTAATTAATTATGTTTTCTTAAAAGGTGGCCAGAACTAACGCACTATGTGAGCCAGTTGTGACCGTGTCCATGGCCAAAACTAGAACATAACTAAGATTGCTGTGCCAGTTGTGGCCATGTGACATTTATCTTCTAAGAAATAATCTAAATTATGAAATAACCTTCAAACAATGTTCCAAGGACTTTCATTCAATAGGCTAAATTGATTCACGAACACAAACATAAGTGATTAAAAAGTTATTTTCACACTACTCATCCACGGGCCCTTATTGTTTTTGAATGAGAATTTAATCATTTTTAACGAATGTCATCAAGAAGTTCAACCGATACTCAAAGAAAGAAAATGGCTGCACAGTTTAAAGAATTGATCGGCATAAATAAAATAACAAATATATTTTCATTGCCTTATTTATACATCTTTGAATGTCCAAGTGGCTAGTGGCCACAACCGGCCCATCAACCCTATATAATAACAAATTAGGTATACAAAAACATCCACGTATATAAATGCAATGTTGTGCCAAAATTTCAAAGCAATCGGTGAAGAACTTTCAGAGATTATCGATTTTTTACATTTTTATTTATATAGAATATGTAATTCTTTTATATTTCCCTCTGTAACGTAGAGCGGTTCGCGTCCGTTCGGTTATCTTCTCAGTCTTATAAATACATACCTTGTCAATTTCATTATCCCGTAAGCATAACAAAATTCGCATAGTATCGGCTACCTATCTGATGGTGTGCTTGTGTTAGACGTGACCTCTTATCTAGATGCAGGAGCGCAGATAACTGTCACCATTTGTACAATCTGATATCTGACTTCGGCAACTCAGAACACCTCCTTGATTCCGAATCGGTTCCGAATGTTTCTTTATATAACTATAAGAAATCAGGAAAACGCCGCAGTCTCAAAAATTAATTCAGAATCCGAGCGAAGCAACTCCACACACATCATAATTTATATAGTGATTATTTTTAATTACAGATAATTGGAATAATAAACTTTTTGTAATCATTTTAGTTATTATGTGTTTAGCTTATTGTACGGTATTTTGTTCCGAAGTAGGTAGCTCAAATACATTTATATATTTATTTAACAGATAGCAAAAAAACATCCTTACGTACAAAATGTTGCTCAAAACACTTAACGCCTTTTTTATGGACATCGTCGTCATAAACGCCGTGAAAATAAAGGATTTACCACCTTATTCTTAAAATAGCGAGACTTATAATGGTGATTGTTACCCCAACACTAAAAAATAAACGGGACGTATTTAATTATGACCGAGTAATTACTTAATTAATTTACATTTACGATTTGTATTTTTAGACGGGACCTCCGAAAAGTAGTCGTCATCTACGTGGTCCAATGAATGTGACATGTTGAGTGAAGGGAATGTGGAGTATCGGCGATAAACAATTTTCAAATTGCATTCTGTTTTTTTTATATCTATACAGTCGAAAGTACAATATCACTTCTCATAACCCAACAGTTGTGTGGTAATGGCATATAAGTAAAAAGAGGTACATCAATATTTTGCTACGTACACGTGGATTGTACTGTTGAATCTCCACAATGTCTGGATTTTCTAAAAAAAAAACTGTTTATTCTATCATCACGCAAATCAGTCATTGCAATTTGGTGTGCCTAAAATATAAGTTTTCGACAAAAATATAGTGAATAAATACAAATCTTATTTTAATCCATAAAAAACAAGTTTTTGTTATACTCCCTTTCTCATTTGTATTGTTTCCAATTAGGTATTCTATGAACATATTCCTCTTGCTTTAATTTCATGTGGAAAATCTATTTCATGTACCTATATTATTATTCTTATAACTTATAGAATATTGAAAACATAATAATTGGTATAGGGGGGCACGGCGTCACAGGTTTCGCGTTTTCTCCACGCGTCGGGCTCCTTTCTCATTTGTATGGTTTCCAATTTGAAAAAACCGTCAAAATTTCGAAAAATCCAATATTATACTATAATTAAAACATTTTAAATGAAATTTTTTTAGATCGTTGCCACTAGTCTGCCTGCAAAGTTTCAGCTCGATTGGATCACGGGAAAAGGGTTAAAAATCGATCCAAAGTTTTTTCGACAGACAAGCAAGCAGACGCTACGAGTTAAAAGAAAGGGAGTAAAAATTGCTAGAGATCAACTTGTTTCATACACATCTACTACTTTCTTAATCTAAAGAGTTGAAATATTAAATTAAAGCTAATTTTTTCGTCACAATGACAGAAATAGTGACATTATTTTACAGATATCTTGACATTTCTTAAAGAAACACAGGCGTAAATAAATACGTCCGTCTATTTTTTAGTGTTGGGATGACAATTAAGGCGGTTAATCCGGTTCCAATTAGCGATGGGCGACTCGAGTTAATTTACTCGAATAAACCGAGTTATACTGCCAGCGAGTCAACTCGAGTGGCATTTTCGGCAGCTCGAGTCGGCTCGCTGTCTCAAGCCACGCGGGAATGTTTGAACGAAACGACCGCAGATGGCGCGGTCTGCGCGGGCCGCTCGACTCGGCTCGGCTATCGTCGAAACACTTCGCCTTTTGGCGGCGGAAGACGAAGTGTTCCGTCATAATACGGGTACGTCCTACGTACTACGTATTGTATATTCGACTCGATGTCGCAAATACACAGAGTGAAACATACAATATTATGTACCTAATTTTACTTGTACAAAGCAAGCTTCCACCAAAAATGAGTTTCCTTCCAGCAAACCCTTTAAGTAAATATTATATAATCAATATTTTAATAAATAATAATTAAACAGAAGAAATGTATCAAAATTTACAGTTAAATTATTATTACGTCAAATAGGAACTTTGAATCATTTGAAATTTACGAAAAGCGTTTAAATAAAGAATAATTTAACCGAAGAAATGCATCAAAATTCAAAATCTACAACTAAAATATTATTATTTGTATTTTCATCAAATAGGAACTATGAATCAATCACATTTACGAAAAGCGTTTTAAACAAAACAAATGTATCTGAAAACTAAATTATTATTATTCATATTGACTGCAAATTATATTCGCGGAAAATCAAACACGGGTAATTAATAATTACGCAAATCACGCGGTCAATATCATTAGAAAATTATAAGACGTAACGTAAAAGTCGTAAAACTTTAACAAACGTTCGTGACTGAGTGATATCGTTCGTACGAGCGAGCGAGCGAGCTCGGGTTGCCGAACCAAACCGAGGCTGACCGAGCCAACACGAGACGTCCCGAGTGACCCGAGTCCCGAGTAGAGCCGAGGCTGACCGAACGGCGGCTCGATTGGCCGAAGTGGCATGACGTCGTTCGAAGACCGAGTTACTCGGTTTATCGCAAATCGGTTTAATTCAACTCGGTTTTCGAACAATACTACTCGGGTTGACTCGCGCTTTCGAACGATTTCAGTTTGCAAACGCCGCGCGTCGCGCGTCGCTCGACCCGGCTCAGGGACCGTGACCGCTATATGTTATTTGCGTAATTATTAATTACCCGCGTTTAATTTTTCGCGAATGTAGTAATGGGTATTAGTGATTAGTATTTCCAATTAATATTCCGCATGAAAATAATAAAATAAGAGCGTCGCATGGGAGTTTTTTTCCAAAAATAATAATGACAACAGAGTCAAATGCAAATTATGTGCCTGTAATTATAAAGACATAGGTAACATCTCCACATTAGTAAATCATTTGAAGAAAAAACATATTGTTGAGTACTTATCTCTTTATTTATACGTAAATCTAGTATTTATCCTTCTTTCCTTCTTTATATTATTTTTCTAAAAGTTTGTTTGACTGGAGATGATTGACTAATGAGTTTGCGACATCGAGTTGAGTATACGTAAGACGTACCCGTACAGTAATATGATGTTCGTACTTCGTACGTACCGATCTGGCACCGAGTCAACTCGAGTTGAGACTCGAGGCAGCTAACATTTCAACTCGATATACTCGAGTTAGAAAAAATACAACTCGGCCCATCACTAGTTCCAATAATGCATTAAAGAAATGAGTAAATAACAAGATCCATTCAAAGTATACCATTGGAAATGGGTGTTTTAAAACATTTTTCATTATGTTGATGAAGTGGGTTTAAACGAACTCGTTTAAAGCCTCTTTTTCGCGTCATAGGGGACCACGCATCACTTTTTGAGAAGCGCTGTCCCAACCCACTGTTTGCGAAGATTGTATAATGCATAATTTTTCAAGGATGGCGTGACCTCCGCTGTGGGCTGCCGGCAATGGCGTGACCGGACATAGCATACACGGGGCCTGGCTACCGAGCTGGCTGCCTATCTCCACCTCCGCTCAACTAACTAAATATTTCACATAAAATATTTCATCTTTTAGACATTTAGCTGTACCTATTCTATTCTCGATAACTTATGAGGGGACGGGAAATCAGGGCGGCGTGTTTCTAAAACGATAAGAATACACATAGTCGAAGACGTCCGAACGATCTAGAAGATTTTAGAACGAACTGGAATATGCGAAATTATACCGGAAGATTCGAGAGAAAACATTTTGCATAAATATGCGGCGCACCAGTCCTGTGTTTGAAAGCTGGCGAAGTAATATAAACGGGCGAATACAAGCGAACCATGGAATCGGACGCGAATAAACAAGCGATAAACGAAACGGCGCGAATAAAGAGTACCTACTACCTACCTGTTGTGGAACATTCTAATACGTGCAGCGATTAGTGCGACTTACGAAATAGTGTACCAGTCAAGTTTGTGTCCAGTGACTTTGTGGTTTAAATAAAAATTAAATTGATTTATAATGTTTACTTTCGGATCCAACCGTCGCGAATCCGTTACAGTATTATTAGCAAAGAGTGTCAATTTGACAATTGATAACTGATTTTGAAAGCATGTTTGTGTTATAGGAACATTTTTCAAAAGCATATTAATTTTAAAATTTGTTACAAAAACGTTTACCCATCTAAATTTCGTGTAGTGGCGCTTCTTATCACCTCATACAGAGTCTTGATAACGTATTCAAGTATATACATTCTACATTATATCAAGACAAAATGGTACTTGTTAATACGAGTATTCGTAGAAATCTTAAGTAGATTATATATTTTTATCATTAACTGTGTATCTTCGTATTACAGAGGAAATTTAGGGATAGTACCTATGGATGTATAATATACCGCATTCGTGTATTATTTTTATTTCTTTACTTTATATACTGTCACGGGGCGTGGCTTTGGGAGACAAATGAAAACACTGGAAATTAATTTGGTTTTTTACCAAAGAAAGTCACTGAACACTAGTTACAATGTAGTACCGTTCATAATTTAATAATCACTAAATGTCTCCCGAATACTTCACATACTTATTTTTAAACTGTTCCTTAATTCGCACTGCTTAACGCTGTCTCTATCGCTTAGACCACTCGCTCGTAAATTCCGTTCAGTTTTCACTCATAGAAATTACTCGCCCCAATATTCTTCCTTTATTCCGCTGGTATCACTGGTAGTCACACTGCATTTGCTCCTTATACTCTAAGATTTGCTCGCTCAGGTACTGATATCGCATATTGTAATATCACCGGTCACACTTGTTAGCGCCACGGAGATGTCGCCTTATTATCGTTACGAAAATGAACTACTGACCCCACGTTGCGTAACGCATTTTATAGGTAAATTCCTCCGAAAGGTTTTCTTCTAGAAGTAACGAAATGTCTATAGAAAGTTCTAATCCTTTCCAATGAAGTGTTTTAGGACGTCATGGAATGTCGTAGAATCTTCGAGATAGCGAATGCGGTCACGCCTGACTGACTCTAACTGCTTAGTATTGCGATCCTCCATTTACGTGCCTTTATAATTGATAATTGTCTCCATTCCTTCGTAACAGTATTCGAATGAGGTTCGATGCATCTCAGCAAGTCCCGGTCCTGGGTCGCCCTCGAATCTAGCCCCAGGTTCTCTACGATCAGATGCAACGCAACATCAAAAATATCCCCGTATTAACGCGTAATGTGGGCAAAAATTGCAAAAATCTAATCTCCTGCATATATGAAAATTGGTAAGACAACAGTGTAGATCAATATTTTGTTTGATCCTTGACTGTCTCCTAACCACGTGTGAAAAATATTTACAAAGATGAACTAAACTAGTTCTTTAGGAGATGGGAATAGGTCACAGCGGAAGAATATCCCCCGCTCTCGTGTATGCCGTGAGACACTTTATATTGCATTTAAAGTATTTATTCTTGCGTAATTAAATCCCCTATTCACAAGACCTATTTTTTACAATACACGTATATTTATAAATTTTGCTCCAAACCGAGTGTTTTAAGTAAAATCGTGTTCTTATAGTAAAGCACGACTTATTTTCTAAGAAATAAAGGTACAGGTACAAATGCCACTTAGTGGCATGCTCATAAATCAACCGGCGGTTGTATGGCTAGTGGCATGCTCGTTACTAGCAATGTGCGTACACACATGCCACTAATAAGCAAGGCCTAGAGAAGGTCGATACTGGGCATGCTCGCGTGCCACTAAATAAGCATGTGTATCTGAGGCCTTGCACTTTTTGAGAGTATTTAGTTTGATCTTTTTATAATTGTTTCAAAATTTATATTTCAAACAATTTCCGATGTTGGACTTAATTTTTTTATCTGGTACCCATTTACCACCTTTAGAAATAAACGTTTTATAATTTTGCACTCCGGCGTGAGAGTACGCACGATGTATGTAAATCATGTCAACCAACCACGGCAAGGTTATCTACTAATATACTCTGTATTATACACAATCGTAACAGTGTATTAAAAAGTGCAAAGTCATAAAACGAGGACTCTACCAGTTAGGTGTTTTTATGCATATTACGCAGGTGCATATTAATCGCTATTGTCGAGAGTGATAAAAATATTTAATCATAATTAAGTGGCAGTCAGAGCATTCTAGAACTGTTGTTCACCAATACATCCTTATCTTATAATACGATGTATTCACAGCTTGAGTGTTTCCAGAATATACAATCATTGCTACTGTCTATATGGCTTTTGCAATGCTGCATCCACGTCTAGACCGCTCTGTATTCATATAATATTACCGAAGAAAACTGGATCGATCTCTGAGAAAACCGTCGAAAAATCTGGAAGAGAAATCGATTGCCTGGACTGGTAAAATTCGTAGATTTATTTGATATTACGTTGGCCAGGGTCGGTCGGATTCCGAGGGCGTGGATGGAGCAGACGATATCGCAGCCCACTTACTAGAAAAGAGATAAGTGCAAGTCAGAACGAGGTCATGCGATGGCAGATTGCAATGGCGTGCGCTAGCCGTGAACTTAGGTTATGCAGCGCAGCAAACGATACTGCAGAAGTACGATTGACTATTGATAAATCTATTAGGCTGAATTTGTTAAAATTTTGCTACGTTTTGTAAGCAACAGTTTTTACAATGTAGCATTCCTATTTTTTACTCCCTTTATATTAACTCGTGGCGTCGCTTGCTTGCCGTCAACAAAAACTTTGGATCGATTTTTGACCTTTTTCCCATGATCCAATCGAGCTGAAACTTGGCAAGCAGACTCGTGGCGATGATCAAGAAGATCTATCAAATTTTCGTTAAAAAAATAAAATATTATAGTATTATTTCGGATTTTTAGAAATTTTATTGGTTTTTTCAAATTGGATCATTAGAAAAGTTTGATTAGCAACGGCGCGGCGGCCCGATAACGTCGCGGAATATTTTCTAAATTTAAATTACTCCGTCGGTATAATAGGTACATCACTACGAATTTCGAAAATTTACAAAACAATTGGTTCACAGATGACAGCAAAATTGGGTTTTTGGGAAAAAATCAAATAATAATTTATTTCTTTTAGATTTCTGCTTAGTTTTGAAGAATTCTACATTACTCAAATCTGATTCTGGCTAAATCATTTGACGCTGGAAATTCATAAGGTACGATATTGATGATAATTGAATCTATCAAAATCTTGACATCTCAAAACATCTGACATTTTAGAAATATATTAAATTTCTGTAACTTTAGTGTTATGTTATATGTTTTAATTCGTTTTTAATTATTGCTATATTTTACAAAGAAAGGGAGTATAGTAAAAACTTTGTTTTTATGGGTTACTTTTTTTTAAATAAAATAAGCCATTTGCTAACTGAGAATTTTTAACTTTGTTTTTTTTAGGAAAATAGTAAAAAAATATTTTACTATTTTAAATTTTTAAAGCATTTATAGTATGTATAGATTCGAATATTTTGCCAAGAATTATGCGAAATATATGGCTAGCTATATCTGTTATTATTAAATTATTTATTTCGATGTTTGGTTCTAATATACGTAGTTAAGATGCGAATTTTGAATTATCTGCGCATAGGTACATACAAAATATATTAAATAAATATGTAATTTATGTTTATTTCTCATAAATTATGGTTGTGAACAAAATTTTAAAAAATTATTATAATAATGCGCGCAAAGATTACTTACTCTCCAATCCTGAACCAACTTATTGATTTTCGTATTTTATTTTCAATTGGATAATTTAACAATTTACAAGTAGGCTAATAAAAGTTTTATTACGGTCGATATTTTATGCAAAACTGAAATTCCGTCTCTGGGTTTATGGAGAAAATCGTTTCTAGGACGTATGAATAATATCGATTTGTAGGCAAGTACCTCCGTAATTCTATTTCAAGTCCCGATAAAGTCTCTGATAATCTTTAGCTATAAACAGAGTATTATAAGAAATAAACGTTTCAAGGGAGTGCAGTAAATACTGCTTTTGTTTTTTAAATTTATTTTAATTTTTCAAAACTGAGGCCCGGATTCAGAGTCAGGACTTGGATGATTTAACGGTTAAGGTACGCCTTAAAAGTGTTATTTTGCACTGAAAAATCTTAGTATTGACTCTGAAATCGGGGTTAAGGTAAGAAAGCATAAAGGGCATCCGTAATAAACCCGTATTAACTATTATAATTGTCTCAACCCTATTGTTTCAATTGTAAATAAATTATTGTTCGTGTGGTTTCTAATTCAATTTATTCTAAGGCCAATCATTAATTTATTGTGTATCACAAGGATAAAAACGTCTCATAACGCTAAAAAAATTGCTTGACGTTTTAACATTAAAAAACTACAGGAATGAACAAAAGCATATTTCTAAAAAAGAACCTTAAAATCATGTATGCGTATCAAAAAAATAATCATCTACCTCTCATAGTAAACAGTAATTCAGAAATATAGATGCTGTTTTCCAATTTTCATTTTTTATATATAAATCGACTTTGTTTTTATTAGAAAAATGTATCTTTAAATCAAAAAAGTCACACTTCCATCTAAATCGAAGGAAAAATACATAAATATATTAAGTTATATTATATATTATACATATTATATTAGATTTCGCAAACCATTTTGTTTTTTACCCGCAATTTTCCACTCTAATAGCTTCGTAAGTAAGGAAAGTGGGAGACGAGTAAGAAAGTAGTTGTTGAAATAAGTAAAGATGTAATAATATATGTAGATACTGTTATTTCTTCAGATACTCTTGATTTATATTTTGTAACATGTTTATATACATTTTGTCATTGTAATTCCATTTTTGTATTCGAATACAGACTGTGATGTGAAAAACAATATGGAAAATTATTACAATTCCAAGAAAGAACGAAGATTTAGATACAAAAGGATACAATTCAATATTTGAAAAGTATTATTATACAACATTATGTATGCATGGTGTTTAATAGCTAGTAGCAACTTTATAGGTACATTCCTAGTAGCACCTTATAGATAGATTACTGCCTTGATAACGAATCGAAAATATTCAATTCACCATGATCAATAGTTATGGAGATACGCAATATGAAAGTTTGCATTTTTTTAAATATTTCTGAATTATTTTTTGCAAAAGGTGAACTATCATTACTGTATTTTTTTATGGATTATAAAAAATCAACGCCCGTGTTTCTCTACCCGCCAAGTTTTCTTTACAACCAGACACTACCACCCCCTGGTGGTTATGGTGGTAGATAGCCCTTGGTGTCACATCGAAAGTATGCGAGTTTGGTGGGGTGGCTGAGTGTGGGTGGGAGTGGCTGACGAAAATGTGCTTTCTAGCACTTTTTTTCACCTTCATTATTTTGTTATGGGAAGGCCGCAAATGCTTCAGATTGTTCCAGAATGGACCCGCCGACTGTGCTGTTAAGCCTAGAAGGTTCCGGAAAAATCCGCTCTAGAAAGTTCTGGAAGGAGAACGTTCTAGAAAATTCCCGAAAGTTCTATAAGGTTCCAAATTAAGTGGCGGAGTGTGCCGTTGAGTCAAGAACGTTTCAGAATGCCCGGTAAAGCTCTAGAAAGTTCTGAAAGGGGAGTGTTTTAGAAAATTCCCGAAAGTTCTATTAGGTTCCGAACTAAGAGGTGAGTCTAGAAGATTCCAGGACGTTCGATAAATGTCTAGAAAGTTCTGGTGGCGGAGTGTGTCTGTGACTCTTATAAGGTTCCAGACCGTTCGACAAATTTCAAGAGTGTTCTGGATGGAGAACGTTCTAAAAGATTTCCGAAAGATCTCTAACGTTCCAAACAGAATGGCGGGATGTGTCTGTGAGTCTAGAAGTTTCCATAACGTTCGATAAAGCTCTATAAAGTTCTGGAAGGAGAACGTTCTAGAAGATTACTAAAAGTTCTATAAGGTTCCAAACTGAGTAGCGGAGAGTGTTGGTGAGTCTAGATGGTTCTAGAACGTTCGATAAAGCTTTAGAAAATTCCGGAAGGAAAAGGTTCTAGAAGATTACCAAAAGTTATGTAAGGTCACAAACTGAGTGGCGGAGTGTGTCAGTAAGTCTAGAAGGTTCCAGAACGTTCAATAAAGTTCTCGAATGTTCTGGAAGGAAAACGCTGTAGAAGATTCCCAAAAGTTCTCTTACGTTCCAAACAGTGTGGCGGAGTGTGTCTGTGAGTCTAGAAGGTTCCAGAACGTTCGGTAAAGCTTTAGAAAATTCTGGAAGGAAAAGGTTTTAGAAGATTCCCGAAAGTTCTATAAGGTCACAAACTAGAGTGTGTCGGTGAGTCTAGAAGGTTCCAGAATGTTCGAATGCTTTAGAAGGTTCTGGAAGGAGAAAGTTTAAGAAGGTTCCAAACTGAGTGGCTGAGTTTATCGGTGAGTCTAGAAGGTTCCAGAAGATTTAGAGAAGGTTCCAGAATGCTCTAGAAAGTTCTGGAGGGAGGAAGTTCTACAAGTTATCAGAAAGATCTATAAGGTTCCAAACTGAGTGGGGGAGTGCGTCGGTGGGTCTAAAAGTTCCAGAAAGAATTATAATGCTCTAGAAGATTCAGGAAAGGGAAAGTTCTATAAGAATTCGGAATGCTCTAGAAAGTTTTGGAAGGTTCTCTCTAGAGTGTTATGATTGTGCGCTAAAATATCTGTTGATATTTTGGCAAAGCGAAGACTGTCCAGCAAGGCAATCCAATCACAGGTGCCGAAACCAGCAAAAAAGAGACGTCAACACGATTCCATGATTACCGAATTATGGTCCCAACCAGCTAGTTCATTATGAATAAAAAAAAAATGCAAACTTTGAAATTATATTCCATAACTATTGATATTATTAGGTCATGATTGCTTAACATTTTCAACTCATTATGAAGACAGGAATCCTCTTGTAAATTTTTCCTACTATCTAAGAGACACCTTGTATTGCGATTGCGAATGCGAACGAAACTATATAAATACTACTTCAACAAATAGGTATTACTACTGTTTATTATTTTCATTTCATTAAAATATTTATATTTCATTAAAAAATATTTATTTTTCCATACTTCACGATTGTTAAATTTGAATACTTTCGGATTAAAAATATCAACTTGCCTCTATATAACTTCCACTAAGGAAACTTGTCACCTGTACTACGCACGCAGATAACCGACCGATAATTACCGACCTTTACCGTCAAATCTCCCAGACAAGAGACCAAAGTCTCTTCCCTGTACAGACATGGACGATAAACGATCTCCGAAGTATACCTCAAGGTTAAAATTTCAACACATGTGTACATGTTACTAAGATATAGCTCAATTAAATCTCAGAAACCAACTTGTCTCATCGTATTTCATTCTGTATACATACATGTAGGTACCCACCATTATTCTTGCGAATTGATAGGTTATCGATTAATTCGTAACTCACATTTTTTAGTACGATAATCTGTAGCCCGAATTCAGAGTCAATACTTAGATAATTGAAAGGTACGCCTTAAAAGTGTTATTTTGTTCTAAAAATACACTTTTAAGGCGTACCTTGACCTTTAAATCATCTAAGGCCCGAATTCAGAATCAATACTTAGATTATTTAAAGGTTAAGGTACAACTTAAAAGTGTTATGCTGTACTGAAAATTACGCTTTTAAGACGTACCTTAACATTTAAATCATCCAAGTATTGACTCTGAATTCGGGCCTATATTATGATTGTACTTAAACCCCATCGAGTAATGTTTTGTTTTTCCGTTGCCTGCTTCAAAAATTAACCAAATCGTATAATTTTTTTAAGGAAACGAGGTGTACAGATTATTTAAAAATACATTTAGATATTATTTAATGTGTAGAAGTATTATATTTACATTCTTCAACATTCGAGTCACTTTAAGGTGAAACACATATTTATATTTTCTTTACGTCAATTTTATTTTTCTGCAGGCAAGTATATTTTTGATGTTTAATTTCTAGGTTGTAATGTACGTATGTACAATGTGTCAAACTCGAACGCATACACGGCAACGTATCATCTGATTTTTTTTATTAACGCAATTTTTAACAACAAATTTAACGCAGTGTGCATTGCGTGGTTCTGCCATTACCAGTTTCAAAAAAATAACCAAATCATATAAAAATCAGTAGTCAGTGGGCGATAGCTAATCGCAGGCACTGACGGCCGCTCAATGGACAGTACAGCCGATGGCCAATTGCAAACACCAATGGCCCAGCGGCGACCATCATAGCCGCCCGCAGGGCCTAGCAGCAAGCAATCGGCGACAAACGATTCCTTAAATTCTAGAAGATGATAATTTTCTTATAGTCTGTAAATTCCATACACGTAGTAATATTAGGTCTTTACATATGAAATTGGCGTTTAGTATTGGAGAAACATAAAGCCGTTTTTTTTTTTATTATAATATATTTATTTAATTAAAGTATGTACCATTGCTATCTATGCACTTTTGCCATCTCATAGGTAGTTCATCGATCCCTTTACTAAAAGAACCATTCGGACGGGAATCAATAAAATCTTTGAAGGCGGTTTGGACTGCCCCATCGGAGTTGAATTTTTTCCTTTGCAAGAAGTTATCCAAATTTCGAAAAAAATGGTAATCTATTGGGGCAAAAAAGGGTCCGGCGATTACGGTGGGATGTGTGGATGGAGTTACCTTCGACATTCCAATTGATAAGCCTCGCTCATAAATTGGTAAGCCGTGTTTGTGGCATTTGTGGGTGGTCTAGCTGTTTCAATGAAGCAGCAGTGGCCTAGATCGATTTAAACCCAGCCTGCGGTTGTTTAGGGCAGCTAGCATTTTCATCATGGTTTCGGTTTGCTGACAATAGACCTCCCGTATCCGTTTGGCCAGATTTAAGAAAGCTGGAGTGAACGACACCAGCACTAGTCCACCAAACGCTCACAAGTAACTTTTTTGGAGTCAATTTTCGCTTGGGGCATGGTTTGGCTGGTTCGGCAGGGTTCAGCCATTGCGATGAGCGCTTCCGATTATCGTACAGGATCCACTTTTCATCACAGGTAATGATTCGATTTAAAATCCCTTCATTATTGTGCCGGTTGAGTAATGCAACGCAGCAGTCAACGCGCGTTTGTTGATTTGCTTCACTCCATTCGTGAGGTACCCACCTTTCAAGCTTTTTCACCTTACCAATTTGCTTCAAGTGGATTAAAACAGTTTTATCACTAACACCGCAGCCTGCAGCTAACTCGGATGTGGTTTGCGATGGATCCGCTTCCACAATAGCCTTCAATTCTTCATTATCAACTTTGGTCTCCGTCCGTCCACGGGGCTTGTTCTGCAGGTCGAAATTTCCAGAACGAAAACGTTGGAATCAAAAACGCACTTTGTATTCTTTTGCGGCACCGTCGCCATACACATCATTAATCCTTCGAGCCGTTTCTGCAGCACTGGTGCCACGGTGGAACTCTTACTCGTAAATAACGCGATATTTCAAGTTTTTCATTTTGTAAACTGAGTGACGCAAAGAAAAAAACAATTGAGGAAAAACAAATGAATTATAATTTTCAAAACACAAATACATGAGTAAATAGCTGTATAAATTTGGATTTGGAATTCCTAACCAAAGAGAAGATATTTGAGATCAAATTTGCCAGTACGGCAAAACGCCAATTTCATATGTAAGGACCTAATATTATGTGCATACGTACCTAGGCTTACCGCAATTGAAAGCATGACATTTGCTTATCTTTATTTTGAATATAATATGTTTATTATATTATTTACCTTATCTCTAATATTGACATTTTGTCAGCGAGATATTGGAAGGTGAATTCGTTAGGCCAGACATATAATTATTAATTATTTCAAGGAATAATAATGAATTTGATTTTATGTAATTATAAAAAATCGGGTAGGTAGTTTAACTGAAGGGTAATCAATTTATTTTTATTCAAGTACACGGGATGCGTGTCACATCATATATTCTTATTATTTTCATACCGAGCTAAACGCGTATGCTATGAAAATAGGACTATCTTGCTGATCTCCCGGAATGGGGATCGAACCTCCGAACCCTGGATCATTACGCGAGGTTTTTAACTACTAGACAAGCAAAAATTGATGCCGATTTAAGCATGAAAATTATAAGGGAGGTAGGTAAAACAAAACCTCACCATGCAATTGACGAAAATATTGGTTAACGTGTTTGAAATGATTATCTGGCTATTTTTTCAGTTTTAAATTGGTAACTGCACTTAAAAATATGTTTGTAAGTTTTAAAAGTATTTTATCAAAACACGTCGACTTTAAAATCCCGGCTCTGGCATTTTTAAAATTTTTGTTTTAATTAACCGGTCGGGTGCCGGAGCGCAGATCTGCGCGAAACTTTTTGTACCCTCTACGTGCCGGAGCGCAGATCTGCGCTCCCTAGACACGTATGCGACTTCGGCCTATTTTACCTGCTTTTTTGTTTTTTAAAGCTTATTATTGGTCGTATCTCAAGTTTTTGAATGAATGAACGAATTCTATTTGTCAAGTAACTTCATTTGCTGCGCAAACCGGACAAAAAATCATTTCAAATGTAGTCTTCGAACCGCGCATTAATTGTATTATTTATATGTTAAAAAAGTTTTTTTTTTATTAAATAAAATAATATTAAAATGAAGTACTTTTATATTCGTTGATATATTTAGAACGAAAATATTGAAATAAGACATCTTTAGTGTTATTGCTTCCATGGTTTTATTCGATAAACATGTGCGTACATTTCTGATGGTAAATTTCGTTACTTATTTTCATAATTAATAAATAAGTTATTATTGTACAAGTAATTATTGAAATATAAGTAATTATTGAAGTTTGTGTATTGAGAAACCAGAAACTGTAACTTCTTAGCGATTATTGTTGATTTTTACATGAACTTAACCATCACAAAACGTGTCTAAAAAACAGCAATCCTGCGTGAAATTGCGCGGCAGACAGGGTACATTCCGCGATACGTACGGCCGGCATCCGACCGGTTAAAGGAACGCTGATATTTATTTATTTATTTAACGCCCTTACGGGCTTTTCTAAATATACAGAATATAAATTTTTAAAATTAACATAAGACAGATAAAATAATAATACAGTTAAAAGGTACAAATAATAATAGTTAAAAGGTAAAATAATAATAACGAAAAACATAAGACAGATAAAATAATAATACAGTTAAAGGTACAAATAATAATAGTTAAAAGGTAAAATAATAATACAGAAAAATTTACTGTCCATTTCCATGTAAAGAATTGTATCAGCTTTGTCCTATACACAGTTATATTATCAGCAAAAATGTCAGCCGCCTCTGCATGTTCATTCCCTAATGAGTGTAATCTGGGAATTACAGAGTTTGCTAATGCATCAGTTCTGACATTTCCACTATAATAGAATAATGCACTGTGTCTTGATGACCTCGATGGAGCATATAAGTCGATCAGACTAATAATCTGGGGGCAATCAATCATGCTATTTACGATCCTATAAATAAATATTAGGTCTGTTACAGTACGTCTCACAGACAAGTTTAAAAGTTGTAAATATCTAAGGAGATATTCATAATTGATATCTTCCAAGCGTATATTTAATTTGTAATTAATAAATCTTAAGAATTTTTTTTGGACTCGTTCAACTGCCGTTGAATGATTAGCATAGTGAGGCGACCAAATGATCGAGTTATATTCAACCTGAGGTCTGACAAGAGAAGTGTAGAGGACTTTATAAGTGCGCAGGTCTGTAAAGTTTTGTGCAGTTCTTAAAACAAATCCAAACATTTTGAGACCTTTATTAGTTATCAAGTCAATGTGGAGAATGATTGGTAATTTAGTGTCAAAAATTACTCCCATATCACTTACCTCCTCAACTGATACAAGGTTTACATCATTAATTTTGCTTGCGAATTTAATAGGAATCTTTTTTTTGTAAAATTAATAGATTGGCACTTAAAGATATTTAGATAAAGTTGATTGTTGGTACACCATTTGAACAGGGAATCCAAATTAGTTTGTAGTATCGTACAATCGGACGTACTTTTCTATAGATAATTGCTTATTAAGCCTATCTCACCCTACGCATACATTCAAATTTCAAGTCTCTGTAATAGTTCGTGTACACAGATCTGCACTCTATGGTCATGTACTTTAGAGTTGAAATGAAATTACCCGTCGAGCCGTCTATGACTTCTATGGCGTCTACAAGTCGACAGCGAGAGATGAGAGAGAAATAAACGGAGACGTTTTGTCTTGCTCTCGCTTTGCATTACGTTGAATCTCGAATCGTCCACCGTCCACGGCGTCCGCCGTCCACCGTCTACGAATTCAACTAGTCCATGCGATAAACGTAAACCGTCGACGCGTCGACGCAACGTCAGCTGTTGATTTCAACTAGTCCGTCCATTCAACGCCCATCCCTAATAAAATCCTAGTTAGAACCTGGGTTGCTTGGATAAGAAATTATTAAAAATATTCAGATCAACTTGTATGTTATAAAAACTACCACTGGAATTTTTTTTTATCAATTAAATTGAGTCAACTGTGACTGTAATTAAAATCCTTTATTTTTCAGGTATATCATCTCTTACGTCATGCGGCACCCC